>JAWNZC010000232.1:1635000-1785000 GCA_035771165.1 Paragorgia papillata
ACTACCATCCGGAACATCACGACCTTGAAGAGCTGCTCTAGTTCCTGGAAAGCCAAGTTGTTGACAAACTACGTTAGCATCTTTCCAGTCCCAGCCGTAATCACAAATCGTTCCCCATCTTCCATTAAAAAGTATTTCAACACGTCCAGTACCAGATTTTTTAATTGGTCCTTGCAATCGGACGGAAATATCTATGAAAACTCAAAAATAAATATAAATTTGGAATGTTTTATTCTAACAATAAAATATTGAAAAACCCGGAGCTATATAAGAAAGCTAGTGCAATTTTGTTAATTTTGTTAATTAATTAATACATAAGTTATGATTGGGTTTGTTTCTACAAAAAATCAAGAGCTTTCCATCACTTTTTTAAGTTTGATAAACAATTAAAAACAGAAATTTGTTATTTTATTCTAGGTTCATTATCTTAGCTGACTACATTGTGGATAAAGAATAAGCCATTTGCACGATGACGTGGATGGCTTTTGGTGACTAGAACTACCAGAATGCTTTGCCAGTATTCCGGGGTTTCAGCTAAAAGACATGACTAAAAAAAAACCTGTCCAGTCCTTTAGCTGCTTTATTCAAGCTATGTCATCAAATTGTTTTTTTTACAAATTTGTCGTCAGGTTTCAGTGAGTCTAAAGATTTTAGCAAACATATTTAACGAAATATTTTGGAAAAGCCGCAAAAAAAAAACAACTGGACGGGTTCCTTTGAGTCATCCCCTTTAGTCGAAACCCTAGAATACTTGCAAAGCATTCTGGTAGTTGTAATCGCACAACGCCATCTCACGTCATTGTAATCTTATCCCCTCGTGTTCGTTGGGTTCGCAAAGCGGGCCTTGCGACGCGAGGGTACTAATTCCGATGGAGTAGGTCGTAAGTCCGGTCGGGGATTGTATCTACGGTTTCGGGGAAAGCCTGGGAGCTTTTGTACGTTGATCAACCCACGTTCGGAAATGGCGTCGGCTTGGTGAGTATACAAGACAGGGAAAGCAGATCGTTAGCTGAGATTGTTAAGTTAAATTTGCAAAGACATTTCATTGTTTCTCAGTTGTTCGGCTATCAACTGGCTGTCGTTTGTGTTAATTGTTTGGCTATCAACTGGATGTCGTTGGTGTTTACATCAGTACATTTACAGAAGCTTGACCTGAATAGACATAAATAACCATCGCCACAGTATATTAAATATACAGCTTACTGAGTGTATAACGGCTTGCTGCTTGGTCTAAAAAATACACAACGCGAGTAATAAGCACCGAACAATGCAAAAAATATGTTTAACTGTTTCCATGTCTAATCGTCTTGATATAATTTATATATATGATATATTATATGAGATCAAGGACGGACGTGCTTTTTGGAGCTCCCTTGGTTGAGTAAAATTTCAAAATGAAAATCTTCGTGAATAACAGCAAAAGTAAACTACTTTGTACCTTCGAAGTCGATTCGAATGTTACAGTTGAGTGTTTAAAGAACAAGATTCAAGAGAGGCTAGAAATTCCCCCAGAACAACAACAACTTTCCTTCACGGATAAAATACTTGACGTCGAGAAGACATTAGACGAGTATGAAATCTGTAACGAGTCGTCTATAATGCTGGAATTTATGACGTCTACTGCCGATAAAGCTATAACGTGTGAAGAAGGATTAAACATTACAGAAAAGGGAACCCTGAAGTGGCATGGTGAATTCGAAGGCCTAACCCATCTCATCGAGAAATTGCAATTATCGAAGGGCAGATGGTCGTCACCTGGTGGTATCTCAAAATTGTACGAATCCGAGGAGTTTTCCATTCGCTGGTATTCAACAAATGGAACAATCACTTTTAAAGGAAATAAAGCCAGTGAAATTAAAGCAAAGTTTATCTCCAACATAGATAATACAGCAGAAGAGTTTAGCCAAAGTCAAGACGACTGCAAAATAACCAGCGATTTGCATAAAGATTCAATAAAAACTAATTGCCCGTTTACAAACTATCCCACGTGTGATCCAACATGCGGCAATTTAGAACAATATCTATTGATAAACGACTTAATGAGTAAATTCATGAAAAGAATAGATGACAAGGTCGACGGGATTTCGCAAGAAGTAAACAATTTAAAGTCCAGTAAGAGCCGACCAGACCAAACTGATATGATTAACAACTTCGAACGAGAAATCGACCAACTTAAAAAGGAAAACTTAGATCTGCGCCAAAGAAATGCAACCATTTCGTACGTAATGGCAGACTTACAAACTAAAGTTAAAGACACAGAGAATGAAAAAAACAGTCTTATCACGGCAATTAAGCTGATACAACTTGATCAATCCCAACCCAGTGGAATCGAAAATCAAATTGACACTTGGCATACTGTCAATAATAAGAAATCGAAAGTCGGTAAAACTAGCAAGAATCCACCCAAAACAGCCGCTAGCAACGCGAATGTTAACAGATATGAAGTCCTCAGTGACAGCGATGCTGAACCAACTGAAGAACGAAGCCTGCCTCATGTCGAACCGACTACGAGCCAGAATAATTCTGGCAATAAGGAATCCTCTTCTGGCCGGCTTGGCAAAACTTTCACGACCAATACGCGAGCCCAATCACGACCTAACCAGGATTGCTATCCCAAGTCTAAGACAACAGAAGGTCCCATAGCAATCTTAGGGGGATTCAATGATAAAGATGATTAAATCGCCTAAACTCAGCCGATCGACGGGTGAAAAGGTCAATATCAAAACATTTCCTGGAGCAACAATTAACGACATGAGCCACTACGTACAGCCCACAATGAAGAAACAGCCCAAGCTCGTGATTCTACACGTAGGGACTAACGACGTCCAACGGAAAGAACCAGAAGAAATTACAGATGAAATGAAATCCTTGTGTCAAGGTATCGTGTCCCAAAGTTTATCAAAAATAGCTATTTCTGAAATAATTAAGAGACAGGACCCGATCATCAACATTAAGATAGATAAAACTAAGACCTTACTAGCTAAGCTCTGTAGTAAATTTAAGTGGCAGTTTATACGTCACGCTAACATAGATGCTACTAAATTAAATGCATCGGGACTACATTTAAATAGTCAGGGAACTGCACTTTTAGCAAAGAACTTGATTGAATTCCTCAAGAATTGACTAAATGAATTCCAGCATAGCGATATTGACTATTTTTATATCATTATGAAATCAATTAACATAGGGGCAAACATTAACAATACTGAACTTAACACAATGCGCGAAACCAGAAAGTCAACCCTATCCTATGAGCACAATTCGAATATGGTCAACCAGCAAGGCCGGTTAGTTCCGGCTATTCGAGGCTTCAAAATAGCTTCCTTAAACATAACAAGTCTACCTAAACATATTGACGAACTTAGGATCTGCATGAATGATAAGGAAATTGACGTTCTCGCGATTAATGAAACCCGAATGGACGACAGTGTGCCAACACAATCAATAGCCATTCAGGGTTACAATTGGATTCCCAAAAATAGAAATAGATTTGGTGGTGGTATCGGTTTTTTCGTTAGAGATTCGATAAATTTTCGACTCCGGAATGATCTGAATGATCCTGAAATTGAAATCCTTACAATACAAATTACTAAACAAAACGTCAAACCTTTTCTTGATTACAACGTGGTATCGACCACCAAATGATCCAATTGACACTCTTTATAGATTTGAGAACTGTTTACAATTAATCGATAATGACTCTAAAGAAAGTATTATTGTAGGAGATGTAAATTATGACCTATTATCCGGAAATTTATCTCCCCAAGCTTCGGAACTCAAATTCATTACAGAACTGTATCAATATGAACAATTGATAAGTGGCGCTACAAGAGTTACTAAAGATACTCGGACATTGATCGATCACTTCTATACAACAAATTCTAATAATATTATTTCGAAAGGAGTGTCAACTGTTTGTATAAGTGATCACTATCTTATTTACGGCATTAGAAAATTTAAATTCTCCAAAGAAAATGCAAAAATAATCGAATACCGCGATTACAAACATTTCAATGAACAAATATTCTTGCAAGACTTGAAAAATTCCTTTAATGCTTTTGACCTGGATCAATACGATCCAAATATATCTTGGCAGATTTGGAAGAATAAATTCTTCAAAATCTGGAACAACCATGCCCCACTAAAAAGACGGAAGGTGGCCAATAATAGGCTACCTTGGTTAACAATAGATCTAATTGAAAAAAAACGCCATATCAATTTCCTAAACAGAAAAGCTAAAGCAGATAATGCAATTAATAGCTGGTCCGTCTTCAAAAAGGCTAAAAACCAATACAATAGGCAAATTAAAGATACAAAATGTTCGTATTATCAAGACAAACTACATAACAATTCAGGAAATTTAAAGCAAACATGGAAAACACTCAACGAATTGATGAATAGAACGTCAAATAAAAATAAAATCCCAGAAATGAAAGATAGGAATGGTGAAATAAATGACGAAACTCTGATTCCAGATGCCTTTAATACATATTTTGTTGAACTGGGAGAAAAACTTGCGAACGAAATTCCTCGATCGAGTATTTCACCGGATAGTTTTCTTAGTGATATAAACTATCCAGTTAATGGGCTCCCTAGCTTTCAAGAAATTCTAGAAAGTGATGTTTTAAAACTACTCCACGGTTTAGGGCCCAACAAAGCATCTGGAATTGACGGTATCTCATCTCTTATCTTAAAAATTTCAGCATCAGTTATTGCACCATCTCTAACATCCATATTTAACCACTCCATTATAACAGGCATATTTCCCAATGATTGGAAAATCGCTAGGATTACTCCGATATTTAAGTCTGAAGCTAAAGATGAAATGACCAATTACAGACCGATATCCGTTATTTCAGTAGTTGCCAAAATTGCGGAAAAGCTGATTCATAACCAAATCTATAATTATTTACATGATTTTAACCTACTTACAAATTGGCAACACGGATTTAGACCACAACACTCAACTGTTACAGCACTGCTGGATATTACTAACGAGTGGTACAAAAACATTGACATTGGAAAACTAAATGGGATTGTGTTTCTGGACCTAAAAAAAGCATTTGATACTGTCGACCACAACATACTTTTAAACAAAATAGCAAGTTATGGAATAAAAGGAACAGCGCATCGCTGGCTGGATTCGTATCTATCAAATAGGACCCAGTACTGTTGTGTGAATGGTAATACATCAAGCCCATCAATTATGAAAACAGGCATACCGCAAGGCTCTGGTTTAGGCCCATTGCTATTTCTAATTTACATCAATGACTTACCAAAGTGTCTAAACAGGGCAAAACCAGACATGTTTGCAGATGATACCCAAATTGCAACAGCAAGTGATGATATTAAAGTAATTGAAGAAACATTGAATGGCGATTTAAACAATGTTGCAAATTGGCTATCCGCAAATAAATTAACTTTAAACAATAGTAAAACCGAATATATGATAATTGGTACCAAGAAAAGGCTTAGCCAAGTAACTTTTGATCCAGTTATCAATGTTGGTAATTTAGAAATTAAGCGAGTTAAAACGACAAAATCGTTAGGCCTAATGATAGACGAGTCTCTAAGCTGGACAGCGCAGGTTGAACACAATTCAAAAAGGGTCACCTCAGGCCTCGGTATACTCAGACGGCTTCGAGATATAATCGAATACAATACCCTAATAACAATATACCAATCCATAATCCAACCTTACTTCGATTATTGTGCTCAAGTATGGGGTTGTCTAGGGAAAACATTAGCAGATAAACTACAAAAGTTACAGAGCAGGGCGTTTCGAATAATCTCACGTGAGAATTACACGACACGATCATCTGACATATTAAGTAAGCTAGGAGTTCCGAACCTCGAAAAACGAAGGATGCAACAACTTTCAATTTTCATGTACAAGGTAAAAAACAGAATGGTTCCTGATTATTTGTGTGATATGTTTACAAATACTAGTGACGTACACGACCATAACACAAGACAATCGAGAGCCAATTTGACATTACCTAAACCAAAAACAAACAATATGAAAAATGCATTCTCATACAGAGGGGCGGAAGTCTGGAACTGCCTTTCTTCATCACAAAAGTCCTCGGAAACTATTGCTAATTTTAAATCTAGCATAAAACGAATATGTTAATATTAAGTAACCTATTCATTTTGCCTTTGTTCTTATCTATAGTTATAATTAACCTTCTTGTAAATATCGTAATTCATATTTTTTACTAGTGTAAGCACGGCCGGTTGGAAGATCACCTTTTCTTTTTTTTGTACATAATTATTTTATCAGGTGAAATTGTACCGTGTTGAAATATAGTTCATAATAATAATAATAATAATAATAATAATAATGTGGAATTAGAAATGCGTGTTTCAAAACATGTTTAAATATTTTCTGTTTGACAAATTTAACAGCGGCGGATCTATCCTAAAATCTGACCTTGGCTGAGATCAGACTCGTCCCCAGTCGCTTCTTTAGGATAAGCTAGGTTCAAACGTGGGATCACAAGGGCCTCACTGGGATAAAAGCGTGGGCGCGCGGGGTTTAACGGTAAGGAGGAGAAAAAATGGGAAGCGACTGGCAGATTACTAGAAATTTCTTGCAAATTATATACATATCTTGCAACCTGTCATTGTTTGCTTCGTAACCGGATTTTCTCCCTTTATTAGAGACAAATCGATATTTATATAATGTAGGCCTTTCAAATTACGTTTTCCTTGGTCATATTTCGACCATCTCTAGATCTTATTTGCCAGCTGAAATAAATATATGGCGGAGTACGATGAAGATTTGAATGCTCACTGCAACACGAGCTTAGATGGTGAGTTTGAATAATAGGCCCTCTTCGGAATGACAGGATAAATGGTTTAAACCAAGGATTAGTACATGTTATTTGTGAAATTTGTTCGTCTAGGTTAGCTAGTGTAGTCTTGATAAAAACTGTTGTTGATGTTTAATAGTGAGTGATGTTTCGCCGGCCTCAACGGCGGTCATCTTCGAGTCAAGTGAAATGTTTCTGTCAGGTTCCACTTACATTTTCTTGAGGACAAGAGAGTTTCTTACCCAAAAATGCACAACAAAGTTCGATGAAATGGTCTTTCTTCAGCATCTAGAATTTTTGCATTGCGATTTTGAATGTGTAATCTGCCAGTCGTTATTTTTTCTCTCCCCTTCCCAGATCCCCTTGCGAGTTTAGCCTAGCAGCGTACGATATAACGACTGGGGACGAGTCTGGGCTGAGATTGGAGTCCACAATGTAGGGGTGTCGTCCCGGGCCATGCCCCACCGCCCCGAAATTTCTTGAAAATTAGAGTCTCTGAAAATGCACTTTGAGATAGATCTAGAGTCATATTGTAGGATCGTTTTGTACATGTTTTTCACCGAGATATTTGTATAAATTTCACTGAAATAAAAATTTTTCTTTTGTCTTTCAAGCCAAGATTTTCTAATTATTCAATAAAAAGATTAGGAGTAATTGTATGACATATAAACCAACCAGTCAAACAGCTAGGTATTGTTTGGCCATTATTTAGAATACTATTGAGTATTCTGTCTAATGCCAGACAATTTTTATTTGAAACAAAAATAATCAAAGCAAGCCTGCTAGTGTAATATTATTAACAATTTATAGGCTTCAGCATTTGTCAGATTACTATGTTTAGAACTCCAGGTCAGGAAATGGAGTCCCTTTACGTTTTATACTGTCTTTCCCACGCTAAAGCGAGAATAAAGCAATTGATCATGAATTGATGAAAGCCAGAAGTTGTAAAAGTAAGTAAACAGACTCGTAAATATCGTCGCTCTATACAGTATGTCAAACGATTAAGAGAGTGTTAAATCAAGCGACTGGCAAGTCTCTGGGTCTTGCAGATAATATTTAAATGTTGACCCATGCTAGAAATGATGTGTTTCAGTCGATGGGAATTACCAATGTAATGAGAGAGAGAGAGTCGAGCCGCTCGATCTGATCTCATCCTTCTTCTTCAATTTCATCAGTGCTTGCCTTTAAAGCTTTATATATTCTGAGTATGAAAACCACACAGTTTTATATAGTAACAAGCGTCTGACGAACGATTTTAGTTGAGAATAACTCATTCTATAAATAAAGAAACCAAACAAACCAATAACAAAAGAACAGCTCTTCCTTAATTCAAGGTGCGTAGCTAAGGGGGGTGCAGGGGGTGCCACCCCTCCCCCACGTTGGTTTGTCGGCACAATTTAACCAGTTGTCGGCAAATTGAGATTGGGATATATCGGTGGGTCGAGATGTTGTGGGAGAAATAACTCCGACAAAATCTCGAGCAAATTATAAAATACCGACAAAAAAATCTGCAAAGTGTTGAGAAAATTACAAAATGGCGGCAAAACTCGCCAAACGTCGTGCAAGATTGCCGGAGTAAGTTTGACAGTTTAGCGCTTTACCGCATCATTACCCGTCTCATCAACCTGGAAGTGCTAGTGCGGGATTTAATGAATAATCTAATTTTGAGGTTTTTCTTCACGAGCTTTGATTGATACGCTGAGATAGGGAAATATAATACGATATTCCGATTTCAAACACGTGCTATAGCCGCAAACCCTACTTGAGAGTCTGGAAAGTGAAGATTACCCTGTTTAACTGTTTTTAACTATATTTGGCCAAAGTAAAAATCTCAAAACCATGAACAAGAACCAACTTAAACGAAAGCGGACAAGAACCAAACTCACATGTCTTGTCTGCAAGCGAACCTTTGATGACGATTATCGGAAACAACAAAACAAAAAGTAACACAGAAATTTACTAAAGGAAGACAAACGTATCGCTTACGAAATGGCTGTAGCTCCGGTAAACCCATTCGTATTGACAGAGACACACAAAAAGGTATATTGCGGTAGCAACGTTGTGGTCATCAAAGAATTTACAACCGCTATAAATTCCGAGCCAAACGCAGAAAGTCCCCGACGTGATTCACGTGAAAGTGAAACAAATGACGAACCTCGCCAACTGCAAGACAATAGTGAAGACTTAACAGCCGATCGTGCATCCTGGATAAACTGCGCAGGAGATCTAGAGCTTCGACATCTTAAGTCAAAACTGCGTGCCAGCGAAACTATTCTCAACGAAATCGAATCCGCAGAAACTGTTGATGAAGAACCTTTTTTTAATTAGAATCAGAGAAATTTCTAAGCAAATAAAATTATTTTCAACTAACTTTTAAAAACCCAAGATCCTTGAAAAACATGAAAGTGCCAAGAGGGAGCTTGAGGAAAACGACGAGGATAGTCCCTTGCCCATGCTGGAACTGGGAGAAAGACCAAAGAGGCTCACCGAAAACTTGAAGAAGTACCTTATTAGAATTGGGCCATACCACCCTATATTGCAACGATATCCAATTAAACCAAGCAATACCGAGTATACAAATGAAAGCCACAAGCAGTCACGCTTCAATCCGTCATGGTTTAAGGAATACCCGAACCTCGACTATAGCTTGTGGAAGGATGCTGCCTTCTGTTTTATTTGCTCTTTGTTTGGTGGTTGTCCTGGCACAGAAAAAGCAGAGAATGCCTGGACCAACGATGGCGTTTGATTGTGGCACAAATTTAAAAGTTGTGGTAGGAAGAATCAAGGTAAACTTACAAAACATTTTTCGTCTATAGCAGCCACAAAAGTGCACTACTTTCGTATGCACATTTCGCCAAAACTTCGGGACACGTTGACGCCCTTCTGGATAAAACCAAGCGTTCTGCCCTCATCCAAGAAGAAGATCTCCAGCGAAACAGAAGAATTATTGAGATATTGTTGGACATCAGCAAGACCCTTGCGTGTTAAGGAATTGCTTTCAGTGGCAATGGAGGTGATGAAGACGGAAATTTCAACCAGATAGTGAAACTGGTGTCCGAGTACTGTCCGGAACTCAAGCATTGGTTGAACATGTCGCGAATGGGTCCGTACCACGTAACGTATCTCAGTCCACAATCGCAAAACGAGTTTATCGCTCTCATTGCCAACCAGGTTCAAAAGCGCATCATCCAAGACGTTAAAGAAGCTGGCATGTTGGCATGCACTCGGTTATGGCAGATTAACACCAGACGTATCTCACAAAGATCGCCTTGCCATTGCTTGTCGGTACGTGGACAATAAAGGCCAGCCCAGAGAACGTTTGATGTCACTGACTGAAGCAAAGGACAAGACTAGTGAAGGTGGAGCAAACGATATTATCGAATCCCTTACAAAGCATGGATTGGATCTGAACGAACTATGTTTTTAAAGCTACGATAACACAGCATCAATGTCAGGAAGATTTAATGGAGTGCAAAGAAAAATTCAAGACAAGCTTGGAAGAAATGTACCGTATATACCATGCTTGGTACATCGTTCCAACACAGTCATAGAGCACAGCTGTAAGGCAAGTCCTATAATCACAGAGCTTTTTAACGTTTTAGAAGCACTTTTAGTATTTCATATTAGTAGTACGGAACGCATAACGTTCCTGCAAAAGTCATCAGCTCGCGCTGAGTTGAAAAAGTCGGCGTGGAACGGCTACGTAAGGCAATCTTATATAGCCTTGCCAAGTTAGAAGGATCTGATGATTGAACGACAAGAACCTCCGCCGTTGGTTTGTTAACCAAGTTACTTCGCTTTGATTTCATGGTGTCAAGCATGTTCATGAAGAACTTCATGTACAAAACCAAGCGAATGACCGAGATACTTAAGTGAAGACCTCCACGCTATCGATGCTATAACAATCCTGTAGTCAGCGGTAACGAGCCTTGAAATTGTCAACAACGATACGGATGCAATGAATACAGAGATACAAGCGGCCGCGTCGTTTGCTGAGAAACTAGGTACCGATGTTGCCAGTGATTTCAATGGACATTACCGCCAAAGAAGGCCATCAAACCGAATCGATAACACTCCTACTACGACTACATCCTTAAACCTAGAATTGCTTTATAGTAAGGAATTCAAAGCCGTTCTAGATACGAAGATCAGCACTTTCAGGTATATTGTGGAGAACGGTTTTGCCACAATCAAGCCTCTTGTGTATGCCGTCCAACCTGGTAAAGAAGCATCTTCACATGAAACCTATGAAGCTCTATCGAAATTCCATCCTGATAAGGACAGATCTGATCCAGAGGCTCTTATGTCTGAAATCGAGACCTTTAAATTGAGACCTGGAAACAACGAAGGCGGTTGTGAAATATATCTCAGCTGCTGCTAAGAAAGCCGAAGAACAGAAACCGGTGTTTCGCTTGGCATTAATTGCACCAGTTACTGTGGCAAAAGATGAAAGGACATACAGTAAATTGAAAACTGTGAAAAACTTGTGCAACGACTAGAGACGAAAGGCTAGAAGAACTTATGTCAATGGTTTGTGAAAAGGACATCACAGACAAAGTATGCGTAAATAATCTAGAAATAGTGTGGGCTCGTTTGAAACTAAGGCGCATTGCCCATATCGCAGTAGACTTATTGCAGTGAGCTCATAACAAAATGTCGATTCGCAAGTGAAAAACCGGCTTAAAGGTGCGTCTATACATGTGCGCTTACGAGTTAAATGGTTAAGGAAACGGGCTTGCTTGTTTGCTTCAGCAAAGGCTTTACAGAGGGAAGTATATTTTATATAAGACTACAAATAGAAGACCATGTTTGATTTGTCAATAATTTAATATGCTAGTCTTGATAAAGTGCGTACTGTACAGCTGGGAGTCGTAATTGTTTTAATACTCGAAAAGCGACAATTAACGTTGCCTCAAACAGTTTCACTGCGATTCTAAATGGCTTAGAGGTTGCTTCTGAAAATTTTGTAATTTTTAACAAAAACGTATACCCGCGCTGCTCCGCAGGTTGCAGAGGCTGCGCCAAAGCTGCGCAAATCAGTAGACCGAATGAACGCCTGAGGATGCGTTTTGTTAATTTTAAGTGCCGCAAGCCCTTTCACAAGAATATCTTACTAACTCTGGTGTATCACAGATTTCGGCAAAATAAGGAGATAAACAATATTCTAGCAAATCTACTATAGTCGTATTAGGTATAGTTCTACCATAGTAAACAATTTCTACCAGACCTCCATGATAAGATGCCTTGAGGTGTAGAAAACTGTGTAGCAACGTAGACCCAACGTAAACCCGTAGTTTTATCGATTGGTCAAAATAACGTGCAGTATTTGTCCGACACGTCCGACTGATCAGCTTGAGATGTTTCTTCTGTGTCGTCCATGACCTCAAATGATTACGCTACTGTGGGACGGTTATTTTAATACAAGCTCTTCGAGATCATGTAAAACTGGACCAAGTAAGATATTAAGAAATCCAGCACCTCTCTAGACCAAAATTGTCTTCCTTCTTTTATAACTTTAATTTCCCGGGGGTCCACTAGGGTAGATATTACATTTTTTCGAGGCCTAGGTTCCTCCATGGGGTGTGTCCTAACGGGATAATGCATTTGGTAAATATTAAATGCACAATCGCAAATACATTTTACTTATTCATACCCTGGTTACAGTAGTTTGCTCTCGTAAGCGGTCTCTCGCCGCTATAAAATTACGGGAGCGAAAACTTCTGGGATAGGTAACTTGTTCAGGGCTCGCCGTCTGCAAAAGGGTGCCATGTTGTAACGACGCAGATGAACATAAATGCTGTAGAAAAGCAGTTGTTTTACAAGCAACATCTTGTTTAGAGGACGTCGTTGAAAGAATGATGTAAATGCTACGAAAACAGGCATTTTTCATTGTCTTTGGAAACTCTCCGAACCCCACCCCACCCCCACACCGACACACACACACACACATATATATATATATATATATACATATATATAGGCGGAAGTAATTAATATCCAGCATGGCGTAACGCGTTGCGTAACGGCGTGGCAAATTAACGGATCATTGTGTCGAACGGAAGTAGTAGGCGACTTAGACTTAGAAGTCACGTGATCTCAATTCTTTTAAAATAACTGGTATGGCATTATATTTCTATCAAACGGATAGTGGTGAATATTTAAGTACAATTTCAAAAAATTCCATGTTTCAAACTTGGCATTGTCTTAAAGAAAATATCCATATTGTAGTTGTAAAATACGAATTTCATGCATGTTAAAAATCTTCTTCAAAAGAAAATTTTACTGTCAAACCTCCAGAAGTATGTAGAGAAGAGATTTGATATCGAGCATGCCAATTTTTAGCAGAAACAAATAACGTTTAGCATGACCAAAACATATTTTATTTTTGGCTGTTATGTTGGATGACACATGAATTTGCCATCCAACATGGCGATCAAAAGCGAAATACACTTAGATACTCTGAAATGTTATAACTCTTGCTAGAACTTGACATGAAGAACATCAAACCGACTCGTTATTGCGTTACATGATTCTTTTAAGTTGAGTGCAAAATTTGCTTTTGAAGACGATTTCTTACAAGCATGAAATTTTTGTTTTAGTCACGTGACCGGCAATAATATCGACGTTTTTTATAAGACAATGGAAATTTTGAAAATAAAAATTCCAAAATTTTACTTAAAATACCACCCTATATCCGTTTTGCAGAGTTATAATTCTATACCTGCTGTTTTGAAAAGATTGAAACCACGTGACCCCTTAGTGCAAGTCGCTGTGCGCATGAAACAGGGCGGGTATATAAACTCGGTGATTTCATATAATCATTACGATGTTAGGACTACATCTGATTGCGTCTCTCTGGCTAAGTATGTTAAATGAAACTATTATTCTTGTTCATAGAGACTTTTAGAGAAGGAATGGAAAGTTTTCTGGAAGCTTTAGAAGAGACATGAATACTCGACGATCTAGAATACGTACATGTGAAGCCTGGGGAAATCAAGTACATGTACATGAAGTGTCTGTTTGAAATAACTATGGAAAATAGCTACTAAAATTTGGAATGTTTTATTCTAATAATAAAATAAAATGTATGTTAAATGAAACTATTATTCTTGTTCATAGAGACTTTTAGAGAAGGAATGGAAAGTTTTCTGGAAGCTTTAGAAGAGACATGAATACTCGACGATCTAGAATACGTACATGTGAAGCCTGGGGAAATCAAGTACATGTACATGAAGTGTCTGTTTGAAATAACTATGGAAAATAGCTACTAAAATTTGGAATGTTTTATTCTAATAATAAAATTTCTAAAATACAATATACTTAAGAAAGCTAGGGCATTTTTTATAAATTATCTCTTTCCTGTCCGAATTGGTCTTTAGTATTTTATTCTGGCTAACGCCAGACGATTTTGTTCACCTCTGGAGAAGCACTCGGACAGGAATGAGTTAAACATGATTGACTGATTGACTTTGTTTTTACTAAGATAAAAAGAGCTTTCCTTCACATTTGGAAATAAGTTTGACGAACTATACAAATAACAGAAATTCGTTACTCTATTAATGGCTCATTATGGTAGCTGACATCATTGTAGTTATTTTAAGCTGTTAATCTTATTTGCAAAAAAATCTTTAAAAATGTCTTATAAGTTTTCATTTACGTTAATAATCTTTTGGTTAAAAATATTTAAAATAACCTTTAAGTTTTCAATTAAAGTCGTTCTATCATAACATTTATAATATTGCTTCCTCCATCTCACAGACTATTCGCTTGCCATGCTTTAATTTATATAACCGCAGAATTGTTATTTGGGTTACTTTTCGTTCTTTTCGATAGTGGTATAGAAGCAAATTTGAGGTAGGCCACCCTCCTCCGGGCACGGCATAATTGGTTTCTCTGGGTTAGATTATGCTCTGTGTTTGTGGGCTAGTGCGCTATTGGGACAGAACGTCGCTCGAATGCTGGGCCGTCATCTGGTCAGAGAAGTATTCTAGCTGTTACTCCTTTTTACCGATGAAAAAAATGGTGGTGATTATATCGATAACCACTGACGCAGGCTTCTTGTGCGTGCACAACCAAGATGCATGATTGTTTCGTCTGTAACAATCTCCTGCTTTCTTGGCTGCTTTGCTCTTGTCGTCTGGTGATGACTTTCTAATAAAATCGCATTTCCAAATTCGATGCTCCCCTGTATATGCGTACGCAACGTTATTTTCTTCCCTTTCTGCCACCATTGCGCATAT
This sequence comes from Paragorgia papillata, assembly GCA_035771165.1. Lineage (NCBI taxonomy): Eukaryota > Metazoa > Cnidaria > Anthozoa > Scleralcyonacea > Coralliidae > Paragorgia > Paragorgia papillata. The sequence continues at coordinate 1,650,056 of JAWNZC010000232.1, forward strand.
CTGCTACTCCGTTTGTCATATTAACTACGACAATCAGAGTTGTGAAACTACTTTTTTCCCTGTAACTGATAAATAACAGAAACCACTCCAAAAAAGAAGTATTTATAAAGCAGTATAAAAACACTTCAAAAAAGCAATCAAAATACGATTTTCATTTTCACTTCCGATTATTGTAGCCCTTACAAACAGCGCAAATTCTTCTCAAATACTTGGCGACTCTTATCGACTATGTGGCGATTGTGTCAAATATCTGGCGAGGGCTGTCCAGTATGACATAAATTCGGTTCAAGACAAGCAAGAAATCATATCAAGCAAGTAACACGCTGGCAACGTGGCTGATCTACGTCAGCGGTAGTCACAAAAATGGCATCGCCTCAATAATCTACGATCCTACATATTCTACAGTTCTTAATTAGTGCAAACAGCAAGAGAAAATAATCCGACTTTTAACCAAGCCATAAATCAACCAAAACATTTTCAGTCACCGTAAACATTGCCGTATTTTAAGTTTTTCTTCCTGTAAATGCAATTTTATATGATATAAATATGGACTACAATTTGATACTATGATTTTTTTATTTTAATTTTTCAATTTTAGTAATAACCGGTCTTCACCGGTTTGCAAAGACCGCTCAGGAACCAATCAGATTGCAGAGAATTCGCGTTAGGTGTTGCATTTACGTATTTTCAGCAATTTCTTTCCTGAATCGAGCTAAACAATTTGCAATTGATTTACTTGTTCCGCTATTATATAGGACATCGCGGCATCTAAGAAGTGCAAGCAATCGTATTTCGCCCATCCTCGATGCCTGCAACTGGCCAAGTACTGCTCGCTTCCTGTACAACCAACGCAAGTTAGCCGTATTTCTCCACTACAATCTGGAACTTCCCAACCTCGAAGAGCTGCTCTACAATCATTGACAAAAATAGTTGGCACGACACTGCGGAGTTGTGTTGAAGTCCTATATTGCTGGAAAATTTTAATTTATCCCCTGTTTCCCCCCATCCCCCGTCTCAATGTTGGTCCCATTACGATGATAGTGTGTCGAAGGGCATCACAACACCATTAGCACATCATTTAGTTGCTATACAACATTGAAATGGGGGGAAGGGGGGTCCGCACCTGCTAAACGTGTAATGTGTGCCAACCATTTTGTCAACGATTGTAGCTCCAGGAAATAATTTAATAATCTTGCAAAATGCTACATTTATGACAACTTCAACGAGCTGAAATGCGACTTTAACTTGTTGGAAACCTTTAAGTTAAGAAGCAATCAAAACGTAGCATTCAAGTCACATGTATACGTCTGTAAATCCCAATAAAGATAAGTTTTTGGACAAAGTGATCTGTATCAAAAGTTAAGAATACTAATTAGCCTTCTTGGTGATCTTTATCAAAAGTTATGAATACTAATTAGCTTCATTCTATTGTTTCATTTCCCAATCTGTATGGGGATTTACTTCGGCTCGCCTGCGTCCGATCTGTATGGGGATTTACTTCGGCTCGCCTGCGGCTCGCCTTGTAAATTCCCATACAGATCGGCCGCTCATGCTTTATCTATTACTTTAAGGCTATGTTAAACGTAGTTTACATCTGTAGAACAGATTTAAAGTAGCAGCGTCACCATTTGCGCATCTTTTTTGCGCACATAGAAATAACTTCGGAAAATGTTGGAAATAGCTCTAAATCGGACAAGAAACCAGAGAAATGAATCAAATAATATTTACCTTCTGCGGTATTCCAATGAGAGCAGAAGGGCTGCGAAGTCGCTATCGCTACATGGACCATATCCAGCTACGATTTTAGCATCTTTCCATGACTCAAATATAGTCAGTGATAAGTAAATACGTTTGTGCTGACTATTCCAGGCTTTCTGTGAACTATTTGCTCCCTCGTATTTTCTTTCGGCCCGAATTATCGCGTCTTCCACCATACGCTCCGCCAAGTGCGGCCGCCATCGTGGATCAACAAACTTGAAAACCTACAGGCTGTAGTTTTTCAAGTTGGCGCGTGATTATTGCGTGGGCTTTGCGAGTGACACTGCTCCTTTAAGCTAATTTAAGCAACACTGAAATTGTCTTAAAGCACTTTTTCGTCCTGTGGGTGTCATGCATCAAGCATGGACAAAACATCAACGCCAGCACAGCTTAATATACATGAATTAAAATTGAGATTTGTGTTACTTATTAATAATATATAATATATGTGTCTACTACCAAAACTAAAGAGTATCAGATGCTGCACCAATGTGATGTGTTCAGGATTCATGGATTGAATTGCATTGATCATGCACTGCTGTAAAAAAGTCATGTATGAGTGAAAATAATTTTCTGTTACATAATAATTCATAAAAATGAAAAAAATTGTTAGACTCATGCAGAGCCTGTTTATATAAAGATAAGTTACTCTGTCAGTCAAGTTACTTGGCACATGCAGCGCATGTGTTATTACATATACTCTTTTTCTTACCATAGTGTCTATATGAGAGAAAAGAGCGTCTTTCATTGCTGAAAGCTAAGAAGTTACTTGGTTTCGCTCATTTGATTATGTATTTTTATATATATATATTTTAACACTGCACCCAGAAAAACCTGTGGTTATGTTATTACTCATCGATAAAAACGGGAGTTGGGTCTTTTGGGTTTTGTTTTTTTTCTTTTGTTTTTTTTTTGGGTTTTTTTTTAAGGAAGGGGGGCAGTGTTAGGTTATAGTTATTTATTAAAAATTATTTAATATCTGAAAATATTATTATAGATTTGGGGTATGGTAGGTTATAGTAGTTTTGGCTGTTTTTTTTTTAATTTAAACTTTTCTGGGATTGAAGGCAAGGTGCAATAATAATTAACAAAGGACACGAGGGGTTTGCATTAATGTATCACTAAACATTTACAATAGTCGCATAGAATAATATATTATATACGTCGTATGTTGTCCATAATTTATGATATCACAGTCACTTAACACTTTGAGGCCTGGACTTCTCCCTGTGCTGAATAAAATCGTCTGGCATTAGCCAGAATAAAATACCAAAGACTCGTCGTCAGGCTTGAAAGTGTTAAAATATTTTCATACAGGAGACTGAAGATATGATTGGGTTTATCTCTTTAAAAAATCCTTGAATAAGTATATATAAGTTTGAAGAAGTATTAATAACAGAAATGTTTTGTTCTATTTTTGGCTCATTATGATAGCTGACATCATTGTAGATATTTTAAGCTGATAATCTTTTTTGTAAAAAAATCTTTAAAAATCTTTAAAAAATAATATATGTACATTACAGTCACTAGTGAAATTTTGATTAAGATAGTCAGTTATAAAGTAAATGGTTTGAACCCAGGAGTATTGTAACATGTCTGAGAAAGTTTCCTGTCTAGGTTAGAGTAGTCTTGAAAAAGACTGTTTGTGGTTGTAGTGACTGACGTTTCGACGACCTCAGCGGCGGTCATCTTCAATGTCACGATTGCGGTATGCGTGCAATCTGTGGTCGGCGTTGTCAGTGGGGGTGGGTGTTGTTTGTGTGTGGTGCTGTCAGTATTTGTTTGTCAGTGTTGGTGGGGGGGGGGGGTGGGGGTCAATAAAAAATAAATAAATCTACTGTTTTTTTGTTTGTAATGCGTTTTGGATAAGTCTTTTGTAAGGTGCTGGTAATGCTTGTGATCGGCATAGGCGGCGGAAGATAGGTTTGGTAGGGGGGGTTGAACTTCGAGCGCCGAAAACTTTAGGGGGGTCCGGAAAATTTTGAAATCTAGAGTCTCTGAAATGGCATTTCCTGCGTTTTGGGGGAAGATTTTACAGAATCCTAAACGTTATAAAACCTTTACCGCCGACAACAATTTTTTCATTATTCTTCATTTTTTTCGGCCTTTCTTTATTCTTGGCATTTCGATATGCCTCATTCATAATACTTCTGGTCAACAGTCATCAAATGCTAATACGTTGAGTACTTCATGAAATGAGTTTTGAGCTATCACACGGCACGATTTTTCTTACGATTTCCACCAGGATTGCACCTTGCAGTGATATTGAATTTCCAAAATGCAGTATATCGAAGATGTATAAATATTCAACGTATAATCACCCTTACCTTCGGCGCAAAGGCAGGGGGGCTCAGCCCCCACTTTTTCGCACTTTTTCAAAGTTGGGGGGCTTTAGCCCCCCAGCCCCCCCCCCCCCCCCGGTTCCGCCGCCTATGGTGATCGGTTTAATGGTTGGTGTTCTAAGTTTGTGTACCAACTTTGCAGCACAAGTCGTTGCCTGTAGTTAGTGTAATAAGTAACACACTCTGTCAAGTTCCAGTCAATATTGTGTTTAGTTTGTCGGTGGTGTCCGGCAATGTGATTAGTCCCGTCTCGGTTCTTTGTTGGCCGTTTGTGTTCAGCTAGTCTCGTTTTTAGGTTTCTGCCGGTTTCACCGATATACGTGGCCTGGCAGTCGGCGCATTTAACCTTGCAAACTACACCTTGTCTATCGTAAGGTTGCTCTTTGACTTTAACGTTAGTCAGTACATTACGTAGAGTTGTGATTGGTCTGTTAGCCTGCGTGCAGATTTCACCCGTTTCCGTTCCCCGGAGGGTAAAGTCTGCGCAACGGAACCCGAAAGCTTCTTATGCTGACTTAGCATTTTATTATTATTATTATTATTATTATTTAATGTTATTTCAAAACGGTAACCCTTCAGGACCCTTACGCACCTGTTTTTCAAGGGGCCGTTTAAAATACAGTTAAAAACATACATACTATATAAACAATATAAATTACATATTAACTATTTACAAGAATATGGATATTTACAAATAAATAAATAAATAAATAATTAAATATAATACAATTTAGGTAAGATCAAGAATAGATTTAAATCTTTTAATGCTGATCCCTTTTTCTTTGGCCTTTTTAGGTAAATTATTCCAAACCGACGCAGCTGCATAGCTTATACTTTTTTTCATAAAATTTGTTTTTGGTTTATCAAGCGCATAATCATTGTTATTGCTGCGGAGGTTATACCTTGAATTTGTTTTAATGTCAAACATACTCATCATACTTTGGGGCAACTTATTGTTTCTTATCTTATACATAAAGACAGATTTGTTGGCTTGAAAGCGCTTCATCAACGGTTGCCAGTTTAACTCTTCTAGAGGCAAAACTTCCAGGCAACACTTCCGGTTCTACTCTTCTAGAGGCAAAACTACCCAGGCAAAACTTCCGTTTCGTTGGCGGCCATTTTTTATCGCCTAAACACCGGCATGGCCGAATCTTGTGCCGTGTGTTCAGAGACGATTGTTAAATCCTGCGATAAAAATTTGGCAGGACGTTTTCTTTACCATCTCACTCACTACTAGACAGATTATACAATAACCCTTTTATTTTATTTCTGACGTAACAACCACAAACCACGCGATACGCACGATATATTATACTACTAGAAATATCTTAACACAACAACCCCTCGCTCTCTTTTACACGAATTTTTGTAAAATTTTTATCCTTCGGATAACCCCCATGATAAGAAAAACACCTTCGCGTTCTTTTTCATTGGGAGCCTGGAAATAGCCGTTGGAACAATTCAAAATATAGTTTTAAACTTTTAATTAAAGTATAATATTTGAAATAAAAAAAGTTGTTTAACTCTAATTTTTAAGGAAAAAGGTAATAAATAACAAAGAAAATTTTCAACCCAACATTCAGAAAAAAAATTGAGATGAAGAAAAACGCAGGTCGCATCCACGGTTTGAACTCGACCATTCTGCGTGCAAACTGACGATGTCACCACCAGGCTACTGAAGCAAGCGTCGAAATATCAGTAAAATATTAGGGTTATATTTTACAGTTCTTTTTTTTTTCATGTTCACAAATAACATTGCTAGAGCATCTAAAAATATTTTGAATTTTTCAAAGGCATTGGACATCTGCCTGGCTGCCACGGCTTTATTCATTTTATGGCATTTCAAATTCATTTAGAATAGCAAAAACAAATTTCGTCTCAAAATCTGTAGTGTTAAAACTGTTTTCACCTGAAAAAATTGTTCTCATGCAGTCTTTTATATTTGTAATATTTCAACATGCAGCATTTGGCAGCATTTATATGTTTAACAGACGAAAAATTGCTCCATCACCGATTTTTATGCCAAATTATAAACAAGCTACCCTAAGTTTTACAAGTGGTTTTACCAAAAGGAAATATTTAAAAGGAATGGGCATGCGAAAACATAACGGATACGTTACGTTTAAAATACTTTAAGGACACACGAAATCGAACACAAATTTACTGTAACAGTGACAGAAAAACTCGAACAGCATTGCTACTAAATATTCGTGATTTAATACCGAAAGCGGCCGCTCTATAGTTTTACCGTAAGCTTAACCTTTTCAGTCTTTTTCTTCGTTGGTTTTTCTCTTTTTCGAGTTTCGGTGAGACGGGTTTTCTCCTACTAAGGATGTTGTTCTGCTTTATACGTAGACGTTGATTTGTTTCTGTACTTTCAAAAGTGATATACGTTTCCCCAAAACTCCTTTCTCAAGTCTTTTTGTCAACAATAAATTAAGTAGTTCAAATCTTTTTGTCAAGAAATATATTGTCCCCAGTGCCCCACAATCTTAACCGCGTATGGTCCGTCCACACATATATATAAATAAATAAATAAGTATTCAGATCACAGAAATTCGTTCGCAAATCACGTTTGTCCACGCGTGTAAAATGACTCCACGCGTGTCGAGATTAGCACCCTCACCGGGCTCCGGGCCTGCGGCCCTACGCCTGGGCTCGGGGATAAGGAAACGACATAATTAAACCTGTTTACGCCAAATATCGACATGGGATAGACGAGGGAGAAATTCACCAATTTATAAAGCCGACCCGGATGCCAGCACGTTACGGACTACACCAAAACTACACAGACATTCAGTAAGACTTTATTTCTATTTATAAAATTGTCTATTATACTTCAGTGTTACACGCGCCTTCTAACATCTGTATTTTCGTCTTAACATATTTACTGATCTCAACATCGACTCAAAATCGGCCCTCCTGAAGAAGACTGGAAGGGTGAAACGCGTCGAGGGTAATCCAAAGAACACAGACCTACCTAAATCCTTCCACGCTTCATTCTTCTCCCAAACGTACATCAGGGGCCCATCGACTGAAACTAGACACTTCACGTGAAACTTAACTGCTGTGGTCAGAAATGAGCGGGAAAAAACTTTTGAAACATACTTATGAAACATACCACTAATAACAATGCGTTGTAGCTGTTGTGGTGGAACACAAAGTATTATGCTCCAAATTAGTCCTCACACAAGTACAACGCGTTCCAAACAATTTTGAAAAATTCCAAAATAGTATTTTTCCGCAGAATTCAAAGAAAATAACCAAAATACTAAAATTATGTTTTCAAACAATGAAAAAAGGCTTTCTTTGCAAACAAATGCTCACACAATGTAATCGTTTGCGAAATCTCGTAAAAATAATAAATACTATAGGTTTGTATATAATAAGTATTATAGGGTTGTGGAAATCGAAATATAGTAAGGTTTGAGAACTGCCGAAATTATTGAACGTAGATTCTAACGTTTCCACCGAAGGCCCTTCCTCAGAGAGAAACGTTTCTTTCTGACGAAGGGCCTTCGCCCTATCCTTTCACTGTTTGCAAAATCTCACAAACATAATAAAGATTATAGGGTGGTCAAATTTTCCGACTACCCTATCCTTTCACTGTTTCCAAAATCGCAGAAAAATAATTAACATCATTATGAACTTCCAACTACCTTATATTTGAAGTGCTCCTAAAATTACAGTCGATTTCACGTTACTTTTCACTGAAGTGTACTAGAAACTAAGTAGCCGATCAAATGTGTAGTTCACAATGAACCTGTGAACTGCGTAACAAACTAGTGAACTTTGGAACTTGCTTCGGAATACTTCAGTGAAAAGTAACCTTAAATCGATTGTAAGAAAAATTCACCAAAAAATTGACATTACAAAGTTGTTAGAATTTCTAACAACCCTATGATTACATTAAGATTAATTAAAACTAGAATTTACATGCCGATTACATTTAGGGTAAATATAACGGTGAAATTACGAGTGTTAACTATTTTTAAAACCAATCAAAGAAGTTGCTAAAATTGCACCATTCAGAAGCAATTGACCCATTCATCCTGGGAAACTAGTTCAGCCCTGTTCAATAAGAAGGCCATGATAGTTTTGTTGCAGTAAGTAAGAGGTTTAGTTTCCCAGGCATTTTGATTGATTGTACCGCTCACGAGTAAGGTGACATCGACTCGCGCGTCATAGCGAGTACTCGCTTCGGCTCGTTAAGCGCGGGTACTCGCACTTCTAGCGAAACCAAACGTTGGCAAATACTCGCAACTCGCTAATCGCGAGCATTGCTAGTCAGTATCACCTATAGGATCAGGAAACTACGGGACATTTATATGAAATAACTAATCAAAGCAATCAACTTTACTAACTGTAATAAATTTAAACGACGAAGGCTTATACAGGTTTTGTTAGACAGCATTTCAATACATGGCGACGGCTGTAATTGAAGTATAATATGCACTGTTATCGCGCGATGAACAACTGATCTAAGTTTGGCTTCAATTGATGGAAATGATCGAGCAATCAAAGACAAGCTGTATGATGATACGTTACATAGAAACAATGATTAAAGGCACGGCATTTCAATATACATCCATATGTTAAAGAATACTCCCAGTTTGTCGTTAATGGCGTCGCTCCGTCGCTGACATTTACTTCCAGTTAAACATTCACTTTAAATTTCCATAGTTGACATTTAGTGTGTATCCAAATGTTTGTTTGCTATGACGTTTTGTGGGAATTAACTATATAGTTGTATCCGCACTTGTTCTTGAGCAGTGTTTACGTTCTGCTTCAAAAATTATCGAAGCAACGGCGAGTGAGGTCACCGTTGGACTCGCAATAAGTGCATGTCTAGTAAGTTTTTCCTCGACTTTTTCCATGCTGCGCGGCTTTACCTCATTTGAATTGAGATGTGTCAAGTCGGCATGTAATATATTCATAACGTATAGCACGTTCATCACAACAGAATACCAAGCGATCAATTTCGTTTCAGAATTATAGCTGTGACCCGAGCATTCGGTAAAACAAAGACTAGGTGAATTTATCACGCTGAAGCCGCAAAGCAATCACGTCAATATCACGTCAACATTTTAATAAATTCACCGAGTCTTTGTTTTACCGAATGCACGCGCTTTAAGATGGTCACAGCTATAATTCTAAAACGAAATTGATCGCTTGGTATTCTGTTGTGATGAACGTGCTACGGTAAAGCGGCGTCGCATGGAAAAAGTTGCGGAAACATTTACTAGACATGCACTTAATTATTGCATTATACTGTATATTTGTGGTTTATAAACGAGTTGTTGTCGGTTTTTCTTTTGTTCAACGGGCCTTCGTAATCCCTTTTTATATAAAATGCCATGTATTTCGAAATTGTTTTGGCTTTTTTTTCGCGTGCCAAACGATGACCTCATTCGCCGTTGCTTCGATAATTTTCGAAGCAGAAGGTAAACACTGGATACAACTGTATAGCGTTTTGGTTAATTCCAGCAAAACTTCATAGCAAACGTTCACTTGAATACACACTAAATGCCCACTATGGAAATTTAATATGGATGTTTAAGGCAACAATTTATTCAAATAAATTGCGGTTAATGCACAATCACTCTGCACGTGCGTCGTGCCCTCTGGGTGCCTGTAATCAGCTTTGGAGATAAGCCTCTTGAGCCTCTCATGCAACATACGTAACAAACCAAGTCCCCTCTGAGGACAAAAATATACCGGTATAAAATGGAAAGAATGCAAGATAAGTACTCGGTATTATCCCAGTGTTTTCCCCGTATTATTCCATATCATGACTGAGGTGCCCGGCACGCTCTATATTCACGTGTCGGTCCGAAAATCCAGAGATATAGATTTAACTATCCAATCGCAAAACGCAAAGTATCCTTTCAATGAGCAAAGGTCATTTTGCGCACTACTTAAGCAGCCAAAACGCGCCAAATATTATCAGTCTACTGGCAAGTGATCCAAAAACTATCACCCATCCACCACTCGCCTGCTGAAACAAAGCGATAAACATAAATGTGCAAAATATTAGCATAGAAAAGGCAATCATTAGTTTTTCCCTTACAAAAATCATAAAGACATTTAGCTCTTGTGTTTGCCTAAAGACTTCGAAAACATGCATAGATCATAGGTAATGTGTATGTATTCAAAAATTACAAGTTGGAAATAAACTAAATTTTGATGCAGGGAATCGCTGTCCTCCGGACACCTCCTACCCCCACTTAAAAACTTAATCTGGCTCAGTGCAAAGAAACGTGTCCTGCGCCACTTTTTCTCTCCCTCCCCTACACAGAGTAGCTGGGGTTCCGACTTCCGAGATCAACCCCAGCAGTTGGCGCTCCCGACTTGGGCACCCCCCCCCCTTACTCTGTGGAGACTCATAGACCTGGTATAATGTCACTTCAAAGCGGGTACACACTCCCTAGCTTGATATTTACCAGCCAGAGGTTGGCACCCCCACCTCAACGTCTCAACGTCCAGATTTGTGTGATGCCACGATCATAGCTGCTGGACGATCTCCACAGTTAGGTATCCACACTTCTGGTCCCCCAGATGGATCCTTACCCCGACCCGGGCTTTGTGTCCGTTGGACTAGCTTTTCTCCTGCTTCCTTACTGCCAAATAAGTCTAGTAGTCTTTTCGCTTCCTTTTTTCGGACCTCATGGTAGACAGAGGAGTGCAGTGCATTAACTGGAAGTAAAGTTTTGTCATTATTCGAAATCTATAATTTGGAAGACATGCATGTCAGCGACGGCGCGACGCCATTAACGACAAACTGTGAGTATTCTTTAACATATGCATGTATGTTGAAATGCCGTGCCTTTAATAATTGTTTCTATGTATCATATCATCATACAACTTGTCTCTGATTGCTCTGTCACTTCCATCAATTGAAGTCAAACTTAGATTGTTCATAGCGCGATAACAGTGCATATTAATATACTTCAATAACAGCCGTCGCCATCGGACGCTGAAATGTATTGAAATGCTGTCTAACGAAACTTGTATAATTTTTAATTTATTACGTCATAAAGTTGATTGCTTTGATTAGTTCTTTCATATAAATGTCCCGTAGTTTCCTGAACCTATAGGTTATACTGACTCGCAATGCTCGCGAGTAGCGAGTATTTGCCAATGTTTGGTTTCGTTAGAAGTGCGAGTACTCGCGCATAACGAGCCGAAGCGAGTACTCGCTATGACGCGCGAGTACGCGCGAGTACGCGCGAGTACTCGCTACTCGCAAGTCGATGTTACCTTACTCACGAGCGGTACTGTAGTCTCCCTACTGTGTTGTCTTACAAATAGTTGACACTCATAATTTCACGAACACACTCTCCCTATCTTAATGTTCTTAGGAAAATCTAATAAAAATAATCTGATTACAGTACGCTGGACACTAAAATGTATGAATTTGTCAACAATGGCTAAAGAGTACTACTCTAGCAAGTATTGATATACTTATTCATTCAGCAACATATTCTTTTAAGTGATCTGCGAGCAACAAACTGTTCATCCTCATTCCTAACAAGGCATAACCCATTCCTCTCAAGGCCAGAAGCAGCAATAACTCCAGCAACTAAATAAAAGTGAAAGAAAGAGAGAAACACACGTAAGAAACACATTTACAATGTTATTAGTGAGTGATCAACCCTTCGCGGTTTGCAAATGCTACCCATTGGCACAGTGGTTAGTCAGACATCATCCTGACTGGGTCTCAATAGCTCAGTGATTACGGTGCCAATGTGTTGATTTGGAGACCTTGGACACGATTCCTCGTTGGGGCAGTATTTATATTATTATCAATACACATTAGGTTTGGCCATAAACCAACAATAAATATTTGCAATACAGAAGGCTAAAAAATACCTTGTGGAAAATTTATATCTAATACCCATTCACCTGTGTGACTAAACAGATCCACCAGTTTCTTGCATGCTTCGATGTCAAAGTATTCAGCTTTCACAGAAATGTGATTCTCAACCACCATGCTTTGTTCAAAGTTGAAGTGTGCATACTAAAAATCCACTGACCGATTCGACCATTCCTGTAATGTTACCTTTAAAACAAAGAGAACATCACAAATAAGACTTACAGCAATAAACATAGAAACAATGTCTGTAAAACATACTGTATGCAATATAAACATTGTGATGGAATTAACTATATTGGATTTACAAGGCGATATGGCCATTGTAAATTTACATAAATATGTATATGTTTCACAATTATTTTAGGAATTCGACCTATTTAGCTGAGTAGATTGAAGGAAATATTTATGGAAACCACAGCGATTCTGAATTCAGTTGATGAATGCTCCTCAAAAATAGATTTCCTTTGTTTTCTACAATGAATTATTTATGAGTCCCACAAGTATAGACCCCTTGCATGCATAAATTAAAGGGCCAATTTGGAGGGCAAAACAAAATAATGTTCATAAATTATTCAATCTGTTGAAAGTCGGAACTTTGAAGTTGTCCTCTAAATTGGTCATTTAATTTATGCATGCAAGGGGTCTATTATTGTACTTCTTTGTTGACAATTTGACTTCCAGATCTCTCCCTCAGTTAAATTATATTATATTTCAAAATAATAAGTACTTATTTGATGGGACTGAGTAATATGAAGTGTTATACAGTGTTATACATAATAGTTCAGAGATGTCTATCGATTAACTTATAATGTGATTTATAATTATTTTATCATTCTATTAGATAAAGGGAAACATTTTACTAGTTGGCCATACCCATGAAGATATTGATGCACTATTTGGGTGTTATTCAAAGCATCTTAAATTACAGGATATTTATACAGTCGATGATTAGTTCTGTTGAACATGATTTGTTTATATACAGTATGTTTGTACTTTTTGCTTTCTACCATCAACATCAAAACTCTATCTCAAGACTACATTAACCAAGACGATCAGATTTCAACATCTATTGATATTCCTAGATTGGTAAACAAGATGTATATAGTGACAATTGTCTAAAATAAAAAATCGTACAGTTCTAAATAAGACGTACCATATATATATATATATATATATAGTTCAATCTACAGACACGGTGTTTCGCTGTACAACAGCTCATCAGTGTAGCTTGGAACAATCTGAATGAATTTCACCAGTTACTTATACACATGCGATCGTCGGTGACAACCGCATGTGGGACAGCATCGGTGAAGTACATTCAGATTGCGTGAAGTGCGCATGGGCCCAGAGTGCTCAAACTTCCACAAGGGTAGTGAGCGTTGCATTATCGCTAATAGATACCCACGGCAACTTCACAGAGTGCTCAACAACACCGAAGTGAAGGAGCGTACATAGTTCAATCTACAGACACGGTGTTTCGCTGTACAACAGCTCATCAGTGTAGCTTGGAACAATCTGAATGAATTTCACCAGTTACTTATACACATGCGATCGTCGGTGACAACCGCATGTGGGACAGCATCGGTGAAGTACATTCAGATAGCGTGAAGTGCGCATGGGCCCAGAGTGCTCAAACTTCCACAAGGGTAGTGAGCGTTGCATATATATATATATATATATATATAATACTTAATTAATAGTTTTAATTGATGACTGTCCCTGTTACATTATTAAGGCTTTTGAACAGTGTTCAAGTAAGCCACATCCACACATCCAGAGGCCACTGTTCCAAACAAGATGTACAACATTAAAGAATGGTTAAGCCCCTAAAGTAATGTCCTACACCAGCATGTTCAGCCACACTGCTTCAAGCTTGTCAAAAATGAAAAGCACGAGGCTGTAATGCACTACATAAGGTGGAGCGGTGAAAGGTGGATGGGCCCTGTTCGACTATTAAAGGTCATTTTCTTATATTATTGTTTGAATATTATTTGTTAACTACTGTATCTACTGGGAAATTTAAACTCTAGAGAGCAGAGGTGTGCTGTACATTTAAAAATGGAAGGCAAAGATATCTTATGATTTTTTCTGTGTTTTTCATAGTCAGTACCATTCGACATGCCAGCACTGCTATCTCTAACAGCTGATATCAAAAAGTGGCATTCTGTAATGCCAGCATCAGTAAATGAGTGGTGGTAAACCATTCTGGATGGAATTGGTCAGAATCAATGTCATACAACACCTGACACCGATTGCCCACTATATGACCTGAGGAATCCATTGCAAAGACCAAATATGGATTCAGCAGAAACTGTGGAAATACCATCACAGCTTACACAGTTCAGGGAAAAAGAACCGGCACCTCTTGAAGAGGTAAAGATGAAATATAAATTATAACACAAATATAACAATATTACCTGTATAGTAAGTATGATTGAGAAAACTGATGATATCTTTTTATTATTATTTACCTTTTAGATTTACACTGGTCCATACCAGCCATTAGCTGCTCGCGGTATCCAACAAGATGACCAATATCTTGGTGCACTAGCTCCTGGTGTATTTGTAGCAGTAAATATAAGTAATTACAGAAAAATGCCAGTTATTGGAAAGGTGCTTGAGGTTTGTGACAATGATTTTAAAATACAATATTGGAAAGGTTCATATGCAAAGGCTTGACAACCACACATGATAAAGAGCAATAACGAATCAATGTCTTGGATTAATGACTTACCTAAACAGTCAGTAATCTTGTGTGCTTTTGAGCTTGATGAAAACAACAAAGTCTATGAAAATAGCAGAAAGTTTTTAAAGCGTTGGTATCGAGATGAAGCAAAAAAAGAATGTTTAATTTGAGCATGGCATAAAAATGATTTAACCTTTATGTTGGCACTATAAGTCTATAATTGTATTTTATAGTTTATTGATGACTTATGCATGAGTTTATACCAACTGCGATCATCCACCATCCACAGGCATTTGAGACAAACCAATATTTGAGTACGACAAGAAAGACATTTGAAAAGCTGTTTTGCCGATGATTTTTCAACTTCTTGTACCTACTAATTGGCTATTTATGTTTTCCACCCACATAGTGAGGCATTTGACCAAACATTTTTGAGAAAGCTAAATTTTCGGGGTTGGCCAGTGGGATGATTGCAGTTGGAATTGAATCATAGTTACATTAAGATGTATATATTCATCTACAGTAACATATATACTGTAGTATGTATTAGACACCAATTGGCAATTATATATTGTATTATATCAAATACTTACGAGTTTAACGTTATCGACTTCACTTCCAACGCCCTTAGCGATCGAAAAACTTGTTTCTCCAACAAGGTACAAGCACTCAGTGGGTACAAGGCACTGATCTCTATAACATGACTGGATAGAGCATCTATTGTTCAACAAGTGATGCCGGAAGTGAGCAGCGGCGGCCATATTACTAGGACCCACTTGGTTCTAAAACAATATGGCGTACATAGGAGTGGAAAGCGGTTTAACGACGTTTTTCGCCAAATTCGAGAAGTTTGCTAAGATTTACCACCGAATTAAGGTTCGTAATCTTATTTTATATAATAGTTAAGTGTTTTAAACTCTTTATTCCTTTTACAAAGGCCTTTTTTTGCGAAAGATACCTGCCTATGTGTTTGCTTCACGAATCACGGCATTAACAAAATAGTCGGTAAACAAATGTCTTTCAAGTTCGCATGTGTACTTGTTTCTCTCTTTCTTTTGTAGTATAAACACCATATTATTAAATGGTTTACTGTGATGGGTCTCCTTTAAGTTTTGATTGATTTATTGCCGATTATTAAATCCAAATTGGAATTCAAATTTGAAAAACTTTTAGCATAAAACCTTATACATGCAATTTATATAACTTAGTAAAAATCTTTAACGTGAACGCATATTAAAATTCAGTGAGATATTAATTATAACTTGTCGTTTTGAATTAGTATTTTAATTTGGACCCTTGATTTTACTAACTGGTCAATGACTCATTGACTATAAATGGGTGCGACACTCCCATGGACCCATAAATTAGATGCTTGAGTAATATAATACACTGTCTATAATCTGCTAGGCTAATGACAAGCCTTGGCATATTGTTTCTAATTTTTAAATAACCAAAGTAAGTTTGTGACACTTCAAACGGTTCAGTGGTTCACATGGTTTTCTAATCATATTATTTTCAATTTGACTCTTTCAATCACCACTTAGGCAGCATGTGTATTTTTCTATTTGCCAGTTTGCTATATAAGGGTATACCCTTGCTTATCTACAATCAATTTCAAAAGTAGTTGGGACACTTGAGCTTTTCTAAATCTACTCGTTCAACATCGTCTATTTTGCGATATGTACACAATCCCTCCCTCCCCCTCCCTTTACAATGTTGTCTAATGCAACAAATTAACAATTCCAGCAAAATTCACCGTAAACATGGTATACAACATTGAAAAGGGGGCCGGGGGACTTGGAAAACCGAAAAGGACGCAAATGTCCCAGGACGTTTGAAAATGATTGTCTGAGAAAACATTTTTCGTAAATAGAACATTAGCTGTTATTTAGTTGGGTTTTTTTTTACAATAATAGCAATAATTGAGTGAAATGTTGACATTTTGTTGGTAACAGAATGGTTATAGGGAGTTTAAAGGCATTTAGTTGTGTTATATTGCTCCAAAAAAGTTATTGTATTGATTGAGACGTCTTTGCACGAATTATTGAAAACATACTACAATGAAAGTGATCGCCTCATGACAATGCAATTGGAAAAGCTTGATTTATCTAAAAAATAATTTAAATTTATTCACAATCAATCGATTACGCATTTCTTTAAGTATGTGGAGAGTTTAACTTATGCAATATTCCCTTCACTTAAACGGCTTCGCGTTAAAGGGGAATTGAAACGTATTTGTGTTAACCCGAGGTGCGCAGCCTTTCATGTGTTCTGCGCATGTAAGCGAAAACGCTTTTTGGATAGCGAATATTTTAATAATTTCACAAATGCCATAGAATATGTGCGTTACTCAATTTCACTACGGAAAGCAATATTGTAGAAGTGACCTTCGATCAAAAAGCACGGAATTTTAGACATTCAATAACACCTAATACAAACAAGTAAATTGCGTAATATATTGAAAATTGTTTTAGGTTTTCATTAGTATACATATCATGCACGAGAGTAGCAGTATACACAGCGATAACACGTGGAAATAATGGGCTAATTTATTAACAAATGTAACTTGATATTCGCTTGTTATTACTAATGCCAGCACTGTGCCCGCACGGTAATCACCACGATACTCACTGATTACCATGGGAATTATTTCGGTAAATCTGTGTTGTTTCACGAAACCTGGTCACTTCAGCTGTTTGCTAGTGTTACCAGCATTGTGTTGGTTTCTATGAAATGTATTAACTAGTGTTTCATTCACAAAATAGACTTTACGCGGCGACGATGCTCACTTCCGTAGCATAAAAGGAGACATAAGATCAAGTTATTTATAGTATATAGCGAGTGTCGTTGTAAAAAACTTATTTTAAAAGCGTCAATTGTAAAAATGCATTATTACCTTATTCAAACATAACATACTACAAGGAGGGTCTATATAAGATATCATTTTAAATAACAGTCTTCGCCCTATTGCATATTTTTCTGGTGAGTACCGTTGTGAGTATCCTTGCGAGAAGCGTCGGGATATCAGCAGCACCACAGGGGAGCTAACTGAATTCTGAAATGTCATATTCCCGAGCTAAATGTTAGAGATTAAGAGGTTTTATTATATGTCTTGCGAGTCCGAACTGACGTATTGAACGCTGATTGGCTAACGTGCGAGTCCGTACTTTACCGTACGGACTCGGTGTACGGACCCGCACAAAAACAACAAACTACAGCGAAACAATTTGTGAGCAAAATTAAACGAAATAGCGAAAAATGGACGGCCAATTCTATTATCCGGAGTAACTAACCGACGAAGATGATATATTAAATGCTACGGAGACAGAGTACATTAGAGAAAAAAAGCAAGCCATTTTAAAACGCAGGGCAAACCTCGCAACAACGTCAGCAATGTCGCTAGCACTTGAGCAACAACAAGAAAACGAAGACGACGTTTTCACAAAATTTATTTGTGAACAACAGTCTAAAAACACAGTGAATAAAACTAAAGGCGATGTTAGCAACTTTAGACGATTGTGTTCAAGTCAAAACGAAACAAGAGAGTTACAAGACATACCTGTTAAGGAGTTGAATACACTTTTGTGCAAGTTTTTCATGACAGCGGTAAAGCAAAACGGCGACCAATATGAGCCCGATACTTTAACGTCCATACAAAGAAGCCTTCAGCGAAACCTTCAAGAGGTTGGTGCACCTCATAACATATTGAAAGGCACGAGTTTCAACGTTCTCGTGAGGTTTTGATAGCAAAACGAAAGAATCTAGTATCCCAAGGCAAAGGAAACAAGCCCAACGCAACCAGAGCAATAACAGATGACGAAGAACAAAAGTTATTTGCTGTCGGATATTTCGGCGACAACGAGCCATTGACTCTGCAGCGAACCCTTTGGTGGGTGTTATCCATGCACTTTGGATTTCGGGCCAGATGAGATATCATTTTGAATAACAGTCTTCGCTTTATTGCATATTTTTCGGGTGAGTACCGTTGTGAGTATCGTTGCGAGAAGCGTCGGGATATCAGCAGCACCACAGGGGGGCTAACTGAATTCTGAAATGTCATATTCTCCAGCTAAATGTTAGTGATTAAGAGGTTGTAATTGTGCTATAACATTGTTTTAGCTTTCTGCCTATAATGTATAGAGTTTAGTTCACTGAAACAGCATGTTTTTTGTCAATATAGTTAAATAGCGCTTCGGACAATCAATTTCAAAAGTAGTTGGGACACTTGAGCTTTTCTAAATCTACTCGTTCAACAACGTCTATTTTGCGATATGTACACAATCCCTCCCTCCCCCTCCCTTTACAATGTTGTGTAATGCAACAAATTAACAATTCCAGCACAATTCACCGTAAACATGGTATACAACATTGAACAGGGGGCCGGGGGAGTTGGAAAACCGAAAAGGACGCAAATGTCCCAAGACTTTTGAAAATGATTGTAGTTCAGTAGTTCAGCATATCTCACTAGTCATCAAAACTTGCTGCAAGTGATCTTTGCTCTATTATCTTAGTAAGACTGTAATCTTTAGTTTATTACCTTTACAGGTTGTACACATACATGGAATTGACTTGGCTTTAGTATCAGCTTTTAATACATGTATTTTATTTTGTAGTCCAGTGGCTCAGGTGTTAATCTGGATACAGATTGTAACCCTATGTAACATTTGCTCTGTTGTTATAATAGTTATTGCTGTTCAATGATTAGAGAGATTTCAAAAGTGATCACAAGGTTAAAGGTCAACTAAACCTTTTGAAGTTATATTTTCTTTTGAAAGGTTATCATCTAACTTAGCAAAAGTAAAGAAAGATATGGATTTCGAGGTAAAGGAAAGAACTTATCAGCGAAGCCTTCTTAGGTCCTCTTGAAACATGACCGCGTTTCTAGAAGAATGGGTACTCTATTGTCTTTGACGTCATACCGGTAAAACCCACCAATCACCTTGTTGTTTGTTACCGGTATGACATCACAAGGTACTAGTACCAGTCTTTATTTCGACGCGGTCGTCGTTCACACGAGTTCAGCAAAAGGAGCAAAAACACAAACTTAGACAATTCATAAAAGTGGAACTGAGTGACTGGTTTCAATTATTTGTTCGGTTTTAGATTGAACTTTTCCGACTTTAATGGAAGATAGAATAACCTGGAAACGTATAGTTGCCCTTTAAGGGTTCAGTTGATTTTTGTTAACACTGTATGCATGTATATATTAAAAGCTTCTATATGTGGTGTGGCATTTCTATAATTTTAAGTAAATATTTAGTTTTTTACCACAATTAGCATTACTTGTCTTCCAAAGAACACTATAGTAACTGACTTTTTAACTGGGGTTTTACCACAAAGGTTAGCTGTGGTTTCCTTCTCAAGATGGCAAACCCAAATTTTGCTGTACTGAGTCCATTGCAATGCATTTGATAATGGCAAAAGTCCAAAAAACATAGAGTTTATATTGACAAGATAATTCTATGATGGGATTATGAGAAGCCCTGAACATCAAGATGTGTCATTGAAAGTAGCTTCAACCAAAACAGGAGAATTGATGATAATGTATTTTCAAATATAGAAATATTAAAAATAGATTATGCAAATGCTCTTGCTGTTTTGTTGCGAATATTTATTTGCAGGTGGCTATTAATCCTATCAGTCAATACAGGAAATTATATTTCATTTATGTAATAATGAACTTGTAGAGTGTCTGGGATACTGTTAGAGTTTTAGTTTGCATCGCAGACACTCTGCAGAAATGGTAATTTCAACAGGTGCATTTACTTGTAAAAAATGTAAAGTTTAGCTGGGTTTTCATTAAAAAGCCAACCATTTAAAGCAAAAATTATGATTCAACTTTAGTGGTATAACTCAAAAAGACAACTCATACTTTATAATATCTCACTATTATTTATGCCTCCATGAAGGCCTTTATTGTATAAATTGCATTGCAAGCTAATTTATTTCTATATATCCATGTGAGTACAAAACCATAAAAAAACAATACACTTCTGATGGCAACAAGGTTGCCTAATAAAGAAACATATTAAAGGTGGCAAATGGACTATAAGGTTTTATGCTAGAACTTTTCCAAATTTGAATTCTCATCTGGATTACTCGGCAATAAATCAATCAAAACATAAAGGAAACCCATCACAGTAAACCATTTAATAATACGGCGTTTATACTAGAAAATAAAGAGTGAAACAAGTACACATGCGGACTTGGAAGACATTTGTTTACCGACTATTTTGTTAATACCGTGATTCGTGAAGCAAATACATAGGCAGGTATCTTTCGCAAAAAAATAGCCTTTGTAAAAGGAATAAAGAGTTTAAAACACTTAACTATTATACTAGAAATACGTGAACGCAACACCCTCGCCCGCACGTGCCAGTCCTAGCATGTTGTGGCACACATAATATTGGTTTTATTAATAAAATATGTATGTATACGAATCGTAACAGTAATATCATAAAACCATCGCCGCACAGCTTGTCCAACCTCACACTAGGTATTCAATGACAAACTTGAACATTTTTTTTAACTTTATAATAGTTCTGTAAATCATTATTGATAAAAGAAACTTACTTTTGACAGATCATGTATCTCATGCTGTCAAGTTAAAATACGGCTACATTTTCCAAGTTTATATAACAAATACAACAAGGCAACTGTCAATTGTGATCGGCGTTATTTATATTTTATATTTTTGCGATTCGATTCATTTGCAGTTTTGCACTATAACGTTATATGTATGAAGTACAGGCAGAACCGCTGTTCAGTGCATGTTTCATAATCATGTTCATAATTCATGGACTGTTGGCTCAAGATTGGTTTCGGCATTGGAGGAAGCACTTAATATGTATACTATGTAGGCTATTTTTCGCAGTATTTTTGGTGAAAATGGCATTTTCTCTGTATATACGCTCTGTCTAAATCATCACTACTGGGATATACAATAAATACTCCTGTTTATGGCTTGGATTGTTTTGGATATTGGACCTCAGCTGCGAAATCATTCATGCTTACACACAAGGTAACAGTAAGGTAAACTTTTATTGTTGATCATTTATAAGAACGAAAGGAAAAATCCATAATTGCCAAGTTATGAATTTAACATTGCATAACTTGGCAATTATGGAAAACATTTTTTGGGCCTCTTCGTGGGCTTGAAGCGCAGTCCTTCTTGACGTGGCCCACTTTTCCGCATCTCCAACATCTTTTTTCTAAAATTGAAAAAATTTTAATTCTTAAGCCCTTATCAAACGAGAAGGCAAGTCATCGCAAGTTGTCAGAATTTCTGTGGCGGTCGTTTGAACACCCAAATTAACAAAATAAAGGTTTGATGAGTGTTTTAAACAAGTTTTAATATTTTCGGGAAACTATTTAATATTTTTAAAATATTTTCGGGAAACTATTCAGAGCGGCTGGCAGAGATAGCGTGACTGCCAACTTGCGATGACTTGCGTTCTCGTTTGATTAGGGCTTTAAATTACAGTCGTGCTGCCAGTAGGTGCCCATTAAGCAATACCAAGCAACTTGGGACAATTATTTCTCTCCTTATCTGTAATTTACCAAAAAAACTGTAAAACGTACTTTTAGCATCTCTGTTATATTCTGTTAGAAAAGGAAAAAAGAAATATTACTTCTATAATCTATATTCACTGTCAGCAATGTTTCATAGTAACTACAGTATATTGATGATATTGCAAAAAACTTACTGTTTTCACATTGAAAGGCCTTATGGCCAGGTTCATTACAAATGTGACAAAGACCTATATGAAATAAAAGTGCAAAGCATTAATTATTGATTAATTTTTCTCACTTTTAAATGTATGGAATGTAAGAATTAATCAACATACTGTATATTTGTATTTGTTCTAAATTTTACCTTTTCTTTTATTTTTGCCCTCTTTTTGCTCTTTAGTAAGATATCCAATAAACAAGAAGATAATATAATTATTTTTTTAAAAATTATATTTGTAAAAGAAAATAATTCACACCCTACCTGGTTTTTGATTGTTGTTTGGCTGCTGTTTTGTTTGTGTTAAAAAGAAAATAGTGTGTCATAAAGTGTTAATTCCCATGTAGACATTTTCAAAGATTGTAGGAATATATACTGCCAAATGTGTAGGAATTACACACCAACACATAATACATATCACACATATTCTACTTCTAAAATTTTACCTTGTTTCTCAATTTTTTCTTCTTCTTTTTTTCCTAGTGTAACATGCAACGGAAAAAAAATAAAATGTATATTACAATATGGCTGGTTGACTATGAACAATTAATACTTTTACACTTTATGTAAATAGCTCTTTAAAAGTATACATTGAGACTTTTTGACTTATGTAATATAATTTTATTGAGGAACAGCCCATACATGTGATGATTATGTGTGCTGTAATCTACAATGACAAAACATGACAGGTTATAAACTTTTCCTCTTAAATTTGTAAACAATTATTTGTACCTTGTTCATCTAGTTGCACTGAATCAAACGATTCAGTGCTTCGGAGGGTGTCCATTGCTTGTTCTATAAAAACACAAAAATACTGCTATAAAATACACTATGAACTTCCATTTGGACATTTTTGAAAGTGACATGAGTTACTTCCACGAAAAAGGTATAGAGAAATATAACTATATATTATTTATAATTATCGCAAAAATTTGCTTATATGTCTTTTTGCTGAAAAATATTTTTATTCTACAATATAAACACTCACCAGTTGTTTTTGCCTCCTTGTAGTGTAGTGGTTTATAAAAGGGATAAAAACATCATGTTTTAATATTGTTTCCACTTGTTTTAGTTAATTAGTTAGTTTTAAATAGTTGTACAAATTTTCTACTATATTAACACAAGCTCAAATAGTATGCCATTACTGTTATTTAAGGTTAAATCTGAAATTTGTAACCACTTTTATATTTTTAACTTTTACAACACATTTTGGTTTATATTTTACTACAGTATGTTTATAGCAATTCATTACCTCCATTCTCTTCAAATTTTCTTGAAGTTCTTTTAAAAGAAATAGTATTTTATTAGGCATTTAAAGTGCCGTGTATAGATCTATTACGTTAAAATTGTGAAAAATGTTTATGTACTCACATATTTTATAACACGCTCTTCGGGAAAAGAAAGTTGTATTTTAAAAATAGCGAAAAGCGCGCGAATTTGCTCGTATTTTCCACGCGAGTTTCTCGCGAGAGATGATCAACATTTTGTTTCGCCATTTATAAAAGCCTTGGAACATTCTACCCATCGTTGAACATCTCATAAAGATATTAACGTGTGTTTTTTTTTGTTGGACGATAACCAAATAGATCCAATGTATTAGCATGGTCTGGCAATTGATAATCATTGACTGATTCTAGTTCTGATACAACAGTTTTTAAAGTATGTCTTGCGATTGTCTTTTATTATTACAGTTTTTATCCCATGCTATGGGAAAATAGTAAAAATACGCAGCGATAGCCGACAAAAAAATAGTATTTAATAGAAAGTTGTATTGCATGGTTTGCAAGGCAGCATTTTTCAAGTTGGAATCCTCACGTGATTTCTTTCAAATCAGTTGTGGTATATTAAATTTTTGACTTTTAATCAATTATAATTTACATTTTTTCATGAAATCAATTACAGCAAATCATTATTAAGCTTAGCCTTAACAATTCAGTATACATTTATTTAAATTACTACAATGAATAAACATGCACTGTCGGGTCATAATTTCCCTTCTACAGATCAATGAAGTTTGTATTTTTTCTAAATAAAATTCCTCAAATTGAATAGTACTGTAACCAAAATTTCTACTACTGCCTCGGCTTGTACATGTATCGAACTGTTTTGATGAACTATATGGGATATACTTCTTGCTCCAATGGATTGACAAGTGTAAAAATCTCCTTTGTCTGCAATCAGATAAAGCATTTAAAACTTATCAGAGACAATAATGTAAAATATATAGAGGTTGATATATCAGAGAAGGTCAATGAAACAATAGGTCACTGTTTTGTGAAACTGAAAAAGAACATATTTTAATTAATATATAAGTTTGACTAATGAAATATTGAAAAGCTTACTTGCTTAAATAACATTATTGTAGTAACATTGGAAAGACCACTGTTGAAAGATTCAGTCTTGATGGTGTGTACTCAGGTCTGTCATAAAGTGCTACAGATGGGCCAAATAAGTCCATGCCATGGTCTCTGAAATTGTTGGAAAATACCATAATTTTTTTTGGCTAAAGTTAAGAACATAACCATGAAAATTGTTAGCCTGAGTAAAGCTATTGAGCACAGTATGAGTTGGCAGTTGCACTATAAAGCTGTGTTGTATTTAATATAAACATAATGATGCAATGGACTATTTGCATGATTTAAATGACTGATTTATCTACAACTACCAGATTCTTTGTTAACCCTTTCACTACTGTTGGGGCCTTTACTATTTTAATCGATCTGGCTAATGCAAGATGATTTTACTTATCAAGAAAGTATATTAGTGAAGGGGTTAATGTGCAAACAGTACATATATATATATATGTGGAAGTTTGAGCACTCTGGGCCCATGCGCACTTCACGCTATCTGAATGTACTTCACCGATGCTGTCCCACATGCGGTTGTCGCCGACGATCGCATGTGTATAAGTAATTGGTGAAATTCATTCAGATTGTTCCAAGCTACACTGATGAGCTGTTGTACAGCGAAACACCGTGTCTGTAGATTGAACTATATATATATATATATATATATATATATATATATACATATTAGAAGTAATATTGGGCATTTCACTCGATCACATAGCATGGGCTAGGGTTTTTTGGTGAAGGAAAATTTGAGTGTAGAATATATACATTTTAAGACCAAACCGGGACCAGATGCAAAAAATGCAACTACACAGGCCTTCCAGCAGGAATTGAACCCACGACCTTGCGATTCTAGTGCAATGCTCTGACCACTGAGCCATGGAGGCTGTTGCCGAGAGCTTGATCACGAGTTCTGCATACATTAAAGTGGTAATGCCAGGAGGTAATTGGGTTTATTAGTTAGTAATATTGGGCATTTCACTCGATTACATAGCATGTTCTAGGGATTTTTGGCGAAGGAAAATTCGAGTGTAGAATATATACATTTGTATATTCTACACATATATACATATACCCACTGACCTCTTTAATGGTCAGTGAATGGTATATTATAGTCATACTGTAGAATTCATTTATATATTCAAGTTAGTGATAGAATCGATATGTATTAGTGTGGTTCCTGGTCAAGTTTTGTAGACAATACAGGTACAGTAGTTGTACATGCCTGCATACATGTAGTCAAATAGGCAATCATTGTGAATTAGCTATTCATCCTGCAAAATTCAGGTGCATGGGTGTGAGTGCCCATGGGATTGTGTGCATAGAAATTAATTACTTACCAGTTGCTCATAGAAAATCACTAACATGATGATTCCACATTTTTCAAGTAGTTACAGCTAGTTTTGTTTATTGTCAGATTTCAATTCCTATAAATCACAAGAGAACACAGAATATTACTATACACTAGAATGGTAAAAATGGTTATGGAATGTTGGCATTCTTCACAGGGAACTCTACAGAGGATTATGTTACAGGACGGATTTTAGGACATGTAATTATATTTTTATTGAATGGGAGAAATATTTTCATATTTTCCAATTTATCAAATTGCAAAAACAATTCTGCCCGCAGTATTATACAATGAAAGCTGCAAGAATTATCTTACCATTCCCAATAGCACAGGGTGGTTACTGCTCGTTTAATAGTCTCTTTTTAATGACCACAGACCACTAACATTGGAACCTGTGGACGATGATGGACATGCAATGATGCATATTTATTCTACAAAAAATACAATCATGAATAAAAAATATATCAGTATAGCATTTTCGCATATTACAATATTTGTAGCTGCATAACATTCATACAAACATATTTGTGCTTGCTCAATTCCCAACTCATACCCAGTCCAAATCAGAGCGAAAAAAACAATTACAAAAACCGGGAAAGGGGTCCATTGCTTCGACTCTTATCCTTTACGAATGAAGTCTAAAAATGAATACGGCAAAGAAACGATGGAAAGCAATGCTATGCGTGAGGATACTTTACCTTGTATTATGCATAAAAATGTTTAGTATTCGTGCCAGAATCGACCACAGAATTGATCAGCAGTTGATGATATTAAATATTGATGACATTGTACAGGTTAGTGTAGCAATTAAGGTTGGTTGGAACATGTTTGAGCCAATTTATGATCTAATACTAAGCACTGGGGAGCTTGGCTCCTGACCTTAGGAGGTTTTTATTGATCTGTAATAGTAAAAAAAGTGCAGTGTCTGTGTTACTACTATGTTAAGATTTAAGAAATAAATATCACGAAGTATAGAGGACACATCATCAAAGTACGGCTTTCAATAATTCCACATTCTTTTGAAATGTCCTACTCTTTACAATGGATGTATAAAACACCATGCATGGTATTGCACCAGCTGTTCATTTACCTTAATTAAATTCTTTAGGCAGTTCTTCTGTAGAGTTTTCCTTGATAACAGTGGACTGAAATTCTTAAATATTTGATTTAGTACTTTCTTGTTCAGTTCTGGAGATGTTGTTACTGTTGTATTAATTATATAAATACAGTACATCTGAGAAGTAACTTACTTCATACAATCAATCCTATAACAGTCAAATTGACTTTGAACTTACTGCAGTTCAACAATGGTCAAGTTGCTGCTTTGTGCAAGAAACAGGTAATTTGTATCTTAATTCAGTCAATAACTTAATATGCAGTATCAGTTTGATATATTAATGGTCCAGCTGAACCCCAGTTTCAAACTGAGTCCATCATTGGTTTGATCTAGCTTATTGTTGTATTGGTTACTTTTGAGCAGTACCGTTTACAGTGTTGTTTTAAAAAGGAATAGAACGAAAAATAATTGTAATTTTATGTAACTATTAACATAATAATAATATTTGGCCTGTTCACATTATAGTCTACGCTCGAAAGCACATTAACCATTGCTGCCTATGCTGTGTAAGATAACTCTTCGACAAGTAACATAATCTGGTCTTAGACAGGGTAAAATCATGGAGTATTGTTTTTGACAGACTCTGGCAGAAACAGGTTAAATGTACCCAGGTACAGACTTTTCATATGCCAAGATTACACACCACTGTGTCTGCAGGCATTTCTTGTTACCTCAAAAGCACAATCCAAAGTACTGTGCCCAGGTATGCCAACCTCAAAAACACATATAGTGTTAGTAGGCTCCAGGCAAATCTCTCACTCGAAAGCGCAATCATGCAAAACGTTTTGATGACTGCACCCAGTGCACCAGCCTCAAAAACATATATCAGGTGCAGATCCAAGGTTGGTGTGGGCCCCCATTTGCACACACATGTACACTGTATACACAGCAATATTAATGACTTTGTATTTCTCTTAAATGTCACTCAAAAGCCCAAAATATGGGAACAGTTTATTAATTTTCTGAAACCAAAGAATTACTAAAAGTTATTGTGCTTTTGGTATTAATCTCATTCATGCTTTTCATAAATTTCTAAACCTGGATCTGCCTCTGCATATTATGTCTAGGTAACAGGCGAGATTATATGTATTACTCGAAAGCACACGTCTTGACATGTGCCCAGTAATTTCCAACATGTGAACCAAGTTCACCAGGTCATCTATTAACTTCTAATGACTACTATATCTTCCTGCAGTTTCTTGTGCAAGCAACTGCAGCCTTTGCTCTTCATCTTTTGCAATTTTTTGTTTCTACCAATGGCTTTTAAACGATCAAATGTCATTGGCTCAAACACAATATCATTAATGGATCTCACCCTAGATGTAGCAACAAATGTACATCCAGCTACTCTCTCAATTTTACCCAAGTCAACAACAGCCTTTGGTAAAGTCTGTCCTTGTGACTTGTGAATAGTCATTGCATACCTTAATCTCAATGGAACCTGTTGTCTTGACATGTACTTCCCATCAGCCATCCATTCAAATACATTTGGTGGCACTGGTATGCACTTGGGACATGTATCAATAAATCCCGGCCCAGTATAGGCAAGGAAATGTACCAACACAGCAACGAGTAGATTTGGTGGTCCAAGATTTTCTGCAAACCAAATCTCCTCGACCACTCCAAATGAACCATTACAAAGGCCAACTTCAGCCCACATGTTGGATGTGAGCATGACCTCTGCTTTCTTCGACAGGAAGAGCACTGCTTCTAAGCCACCAGCTTCATCAGATGTTGCTGCTGATGCTCCATGGCCAGAGTTCTTTGCGTGAATCTTTGCCACAACCTGTCCATTGCCTCTCAACTTCTCATAGTTGTACTCTCCTACACTCTTCTTGTCAAAGTATAGCAGAATAGCATCACTAAACTGATCCATGGCAATATTAGGTGTGGAATATTGCAGTAGGAGATGCCAGTCTTGTTCTGTTACCTGTCCATCTCTCATTCTCATCAGCAAGGCTCTGAATGCTTGTGCCTCAGCATTCTCACCAGCCTGTCGCATGATCTCATTCAAAATAACTACAGAATGAAACAAAAGATATAATGAATGACCATGATCACTTATAGTGGATCCATTTCCAGCAATATACAATGGACGGTCACCCACTGGTGGCAACTGACCAAAGTCACCAAGGAGGATCACTGAAATACCACCAAACGGCTTATCTTCATTTCCTGTGCCAGCACGCAACCTATTGTCTAACCACGACAACATTTTGTGACCAATCATTGACATTTCATCAACAATGAGGTAAGCCTTACCTTCCAGTTTTAACTGTAAGCGTTGCAACGACTCACCCTGTAGGTCTTTATACTCACGTATAGGAAGTTGTGCAGCAGAGTGTAATGTCTGGCCATTAATATTAAATGCTGCAATACCTGTTGTTGCAGTTATTATACAACTGTCACCCAAAACCTGTTTTAAAGCAGTGATTAGGTACGTCTTACCTGTTCCTGCAGTACCACACACAATCATGTGGATTGGCTCAGGCTTCTCACCATTTTGCATATGAGATATTACAATATCATATGCCAATCGTTGCTTCTCATTTAGGGTTGATGGATCAATGGGCACTTCATTGCTCACTTGTACATTATGTCGTTGCCCTTGTTCTTCTGCATCTTTTCTCTGCTGGTAGATCCACCCAGGGCATTCTCTGAGCATATCCACCGGAACTGATCGTGCAGCCGCATACCAGTCGTTCCCAACCCCCAACAGCTGATCGCCCAACTCCTCATATCGTTGGTTCAATCTGCATAACAGCATCCAGTCATCAAGATCATTTTCTGGATCATTATTATATTCGTCATCATTATCATGGCTTGTGTTTGCATCATTACTATCTTCTTCATTTCCTTCACCTGTCATGTGTTGGAAAACTCAGTCACGCTCTTCCTCATGACCTAAAACATTCTCTGAAGCAAAATCAGTTTCAAGGAATATGTAATAGGTTTTGATGAACATTTCATCATTCTCGTCATTATTGTCCCATGCATTTGATGGTTCACCCTCCCAGGGTTTGAACTTGATCAACTGAAATTTGCTATACCTGCCAAAATCAGGCCCATTAGGGTTTGCCGACACTTTTGGAAAGGTCCTCACAATATATGGTACTGGTCGCTTTCTTATGTCAGACCTGATTCTTTTGTATTGTGAGACATACTGCATCAAATTCAACTGAGATAAACCATGATACCTGCTATTCTCAGTTGAACGCTTACCATAATCTTCTATTGTGGATTTTTGCAAGACCTCATCACCTTGGTCCTCAATATCCATGACAAATCTCCTACTGTTATCTAAAGACACAGTAACAAAGTTATACGTACATCCTACCAAGGGCATGCTCAGTAGCATATGTGCTGTCTCCTGTTTTGCCATGTCACGATCTCCAACAACTTGGATCATTGCTTTCTTGATTGCTGAAGATACTTGATCATCATTATGTAATCTAGACACACAAGATTGCAAAATTTCTGATGCTTGCTTTGACCGCGGCTCTCCTGTTGCAGCATACTTGGCCATATATATAGCACGAGCATTCTGATCAACAAATACCTGCAAATCAACATTAGCTCTCCAATTCTCAAGCATGACCCTATTATGTGAGTTTAATCTAGGGTCATTTCTTTTTGTCACCAACTCTGTACTCGCCTTGTCATGTGGTAACTTCTCATAACACAGTTTTGTTTCCTCTTCCATTGGCTTTGGGAAACCAAATATGCATTCTGCAGGAACATCATAACCTTTCTGCTTCAAGCAGTAGGCTGGGCTGCATCTTGTATGCCTCTCCACAGTATTCACCAATCTATGGTAGTCACCATCTCTATTTTCAACTGCACTTGGTCTGACAGCTGATGGATGTGGCTCAGGAATTTGCCATTGTTCATCAGGTAATTCCCCATTGACTGTTGTCACTAACAGTCAACATATCTATAAAATAATAAATTAAAATAAATACTGTAAGTACATATAGTGCATAATTACAAAATTAATGTCACTCTTGGCTCTGTCATAAATGCCCTCCAATGTTATCTTGTTTTTTATTAACATTGAATTAGATAAGCCATTTGAGCCTCAATGGTGTTTAAGTGGTCCAAAAGCCAATTACTGGTATTTTAAATATAATCATAAAAAATATTAATGTTCAATAATTAACAATATTAGATAATGGTAAGGTTTTACCTCGATACAGTAACTGTTCCACTGAATTTAGGTTACTCACCTAACTAACTGCCTCTCGGCTTCTCTCCCACGGGCAATATCATCCTGGTAAAAGAAATCAAAATCATCAACTGACATTGTAGTTTCAGCTTGGCTGTAACCCCACCCCTGGGCAGCCTGAGCTCGTAACAATGGAATATCAGGGGCGTTGTTTAACCGGGCACACCCATGTGCATGAATACTTCCCCTGGCCTGATATTCATAGCGGAACCAATGCCACTCTGCATCCAAAACACCCATCAACCAATGCCTGATGAAGTCATCGAGGCGTTGCTTAAAATACCAGTCTGTTAAATGGGGCTTGTCAATCACCGCTTGTGCTCGTTGTGACCTTGTTGCATCTACCCCTGTCTGCAGCAGTCTTTGCAGATCTGGCCAGTAACTATCAGCAGCACTAAATGTAAAAAAGAAAGTTGGACAACCTTTCTGCTCTATTAGTGCTAGCAATTCTTGCAAGCGTTGATACCAGTACTGGTTTGTACCTTGCACCTTAGACACATAACGTTGCAATCGATTTGCCATTTGCTTACCACTCATCAAATTGACCATCTCTTTTAGCTCTTCCATGGTCAAGTTGGCATCAGCTGGATGTTGATGCAAGTAAATATTTGCTTGCGACAATAGTTGATGTCTTTGCTTCATACCTAGTGCCCAGTATGGAAAACGTGGGTGGGAAGCAAACCTCCATCTATACTCACCATTTGGCAACTCTTCGGCAAACTTTTCCAAGTGCTTAAATGCCTCAGTCAAAGTGACACCGTGTTGCCTTGCCCTTGTGGTTGGATCACCTTTCCCAAATGGAAACAATGTGGGAAAAGCCATTGTAGCTAGACCATCTGTCTTAAACTCATTCACTGCATTACCTTCCGTAGATGGCCAGTCTAATGGATCCTTCTCATTATTAACAGTCTCTCGAATTGCATCAGCTTCCTTCCTCTGCCTTTGTCGGTGAGGAATGAATGAGCTGCTCCCACAACCTACAAGAGATTCTTCAACACTGTTATCAGTACCTACTGGCTCCTGTGGTGGTCCTTCATTTTCTTGTTCAGGAGCTGTTACCTGTACATCTGGTTCAACGACATACCTGAGGTTTTCTGGGACACCATTTTCGGGCAAGTTCTGTATTGCCTCTCGATCAATCTCTACATCTTTGAAGTAAGGATTGTTGGTCTTTAACCATAACACAGCCTCAAGAACTCTGTGTCGACGAACAGTGAAGTCTCGATGTGTGTTATCCACTCCATGTCTTCTTATTACCAAAACAGGTAAATCAGCTACATGACATGGCAACCTAGATAAGAAACTCTGGATATCTTGGGGTAAGTTTAGTACATGTCCCTTGTACCCTCTCTGCCCACCATGTTTCCTGTACACACTCATAATGGGACAGACCCTGGCAATTAACATCTCCTCTACCTGGGTTAACCCCTCTAACTGCTGTGGTACAATACCTGGATCCATGTCATTCTCCATACTGTACACTTTTGGAGATTTCTTATCTCTCTTACATCGATTGCACAGGTAGTTTTCCACTGACAAATTCTGCTTGGTTGGCCAGGCTTCTTTACAAACAGTGCACTGTCGATGGTCTAACACTTCTTGGGCAGTGTGAAATCTCTGCATTTCATTTTTAGCCCATTGTTGCTCCTGTAATGGACTCTCAAAATGTTGCCATCCCCCTTGGTGTAGATACTCTTTCCGACTGTCAACGTGTGCCTGTTGTTCAGATACATTTTCGGCTCTTCTCTCTGAGGAATTATGCCTGACTTGCTCGAGTCTTCTTGCTCGTTCTTCAGACGTTTCAGACTCAATACGCTCTGCTTCATTTTGTCTAAGCACTTGTAACCGTTCTGCTCGTTGTTCTGACGTTTCATACTCGACACGTTCTGCTGTATTTTGTCTAAGCACTTGTAGCCGTTCTGCTCGTTCTTCAGACGTTTCAGACTCAATACGCTCTGCTTCATTTTGTCTAAGCAGTTGTAGCCGTTCTGCTCGTTGTTCTGACGTTTCAGACTCGACACGTTCTGCTGTATTTTGTCTGAGTGCCTGCAGCCGTTCTGCTCGTTGTTCAGACGTTTCGTCATCTATTCATGCTGCTGCATTTTGTTTGAGTACCTGCAGCCGTTCTGCTTGTTGTTCTGGAGTTTCATTCTCAATTCGGGCTCTCGTATTTTGCCTAAGCTCTTGTAGGCGGTCATTTCGTTGGTCTGGCCTTTCTTCCTGTATTCGTACAGTCGTGTTTCTCGACAAAATCTCGAGTCGGCGTGTTCTCTGTTGTGGCGTTTCTGTTTCTATTCTTACTGTCGCCTGCACTCTCAATCTTTGCAGCCTTCTCTCTCTCTGTTCACTACTTTCTCCCTGCCTTCTCTCTCTAACACCCTGAGTGTGCTTACGTCTACTTGTTTCTGTGCGTTTTATGTATGCTTCTCTTCTCTTCACTAAGCGAACTTCCCTCTCCTCCGCTGTCTCGTTTTCTAGCCTTCGACGAGACAGCTCTCTCCGTTTTCGTAATCTTTCTGCCTTTTTCTCGTCGCTTTCTCTTCGGGTTCGTTCTTGTCGCTTTTCTTTTCCACTTTCTTGATTTGTTTGTTCTCTTTCCATGTTGGTAAATTTTTGTTTGACTATAATTATTCACTCAAAAATCACAGTTTTCTTGCCAAACACTTTCTTCGTCTTGAAAAAGACGAAAAACCGTTGTGAAAATGTTTTTTCTGTAAAAGACGGTTATTTTGTACGCGATTCTCAATTTAAATTCGGTTGCTTCATTGTTAGCCACCAGTGCCCAACAATTCTTTCCGCGTGACACCGTGCCATACATATATAAACTATTTCCCAGATTTCGTCTCCCTCGCTTTTTCTACACGCGTGTAAAGTGGACTACACGCATGTCGAGATTAGCACCCTCACCGGGCTCCGGGCCTTCGGCCCTACGCCCGGACCCGGGGATTAAAGACTTATTAACCGAGTGCGAGGTCTGTACGGAAAAGTATTTGCCTGAGGTTTTCGTATATACAGACAGAGTGCCGAAGAAGCAAGGTTTGTGCGATAAAACCGAGGGCAAATACTTTCCAGTACAGACCGAGCAAACGAAATTAATAAAGAATTTATTATATGGCTATTGGCTCATTTTATTTTTAAAGGTGCATTACATTCCGTTCTGCGCATTATCCACCATCTTGTTTTTGTGAGCCTCGAAGATTATTACAGGAAGTACTCTGCTCATTGTAAACCGTTCGGAGCAACATGGCAGAAAACCAAGCGTTTCGGCGAGGATATCTAGATCTCTTCCAATTTCTTCTGTTTCTTCTACAAATATTTTGTTTGGAGTACAAGTATATAAGAAAGAAGAAGCAAGAAAAGCGTACAATCTTGAATAAGGTATCAGTATTTCCCCCCGTAAACATAGATGTAAATATTAGTTTCGTACGTGAGCAGACCGGAGTGTAATGCATCTTTAAGTTCCGAGTGTTGTTTTTGTCTTAATAATCTTACCTGTTAAGGTTTTCGTGTCGCTTCTTGGCCTTCTTGTTTACACCAGTTTGGCTTTTATTTGTCGTGTTTTTAGATAAACAGCTTTATCCTCTAAGGAGAAAAATGTTTCCTTGTGGCGAGAAACAAGCAGAAAACCGCCGTTTCAATCGCGTCGATTTAGCTTAATTGCGGTCATCAAGCGTGAGTGGGCCGTTTGTTTCTATAAGAGAGTGAGTGGGTCGGTTGTTTCTATAACTTATAGACTATAAGGCTTGTATTTCCTTTCTATAAGGCTTGTATTTTCCGTTTTGAAAGTCGAAAGTAACATCTAAAACGTTTACCACATGTAAATTTGTCTGGGCTGTTATTTTGAGGCCGAGCTGTTCGAAAATTTTGTGTAGATCTTTTCATGACTTGTCTGCCAATCTCGCGGTTTTGTTCTTTAAAATGGCCAATCCGTCATTTCTATATAGGCCGATATTTTCTTTGCCCAACTTTTTTCCGAGGCTGTTTAAAATAAAAAGGCCAACCAGTTTGCAAATTTCTGCGCCGTCATAGCTAACATGGTGACATCAGATAAATCTGTAATTTCATCGCTGGCCAAAGATAATGCTTGGTCCAGTAGGTTTTCAGATATGGATGGATAGAAATCGACAACGTCAAATGAAATAAAAGTGTCTATTTTTTTCGTTGATATTATTAAACCATTCGATTACATTTTGTGTGTTTCTCCATTGATTTGCTTTCGAAATTCTTCTCAATTGGGTATTTATTCTGTCAAGAATTACTTTACTGAGTTTTCCAGATCAGATTCGCTGTTTGTTTTCGAAATTACCTTTATGGTCTTTAAGTGAAATAAATGCTTCGTGTTTTTTTGTCTGTTCAATTATGTCACTAATTTTTAGTTTGTTTGAAATGTTTGTTAATTCTTCATCAATCTGTGTCATTGTGTCCTCTGTTATTGTGGCCTTTTTATTTTAAACAGCCTTGGAAAAAAGTTTGGCAAAGAAAATGTCGACCTATATAGAGATGACGGATTGGCCATTTTAAAGAACAAAACCGCGAGATTGGCAGACAAATCAAGAAAAGATCTACACAAAATTTTCGAACAACTCGGCGTCAAAATAGCAGCCCAGACAAATTTACATGTGGTAAACTTTTTAGATGTTACTTTTGACCTTCAAAACGGAAAATACAAGCCTTATAGAAAGCCCAATGACGATCCATTGTATGTAAACAAGCAATCAAACCACCCACCTAGCATTTTAAAAAAGCTACCAACATCAATCGGCAAACGCATTTCCTTTCTCTCATCGGACAACACAACATTTAAGGAATCCGCACCAATTTACCAAAATGCATTATAAGATACAGTAATTTCAATCAGAAATTAAATTACACACAGCAAAACCCACAACAACTACGCAAAAACCGACATCGCAATATCATTTGGTTCAATCCACCATACAACAAAAACGTAGGATCAAACAAAGGACGCAGCTTTCTTAACCTAATCGACAAACATTTCCCACCAGAAAACAAACTCAATAAAATTTTCAACAGAAATACAGTGAAAGTCAGTTACAGTTGCATGAACAACGCCAAGTCCACAATCATGAAGCACAAAAGTTAACGCACACATACTAAAAAAAAATCGGGTATAAAATGAAAACACAGCCAGTTGCAACTGCAGGGATAAAAACAAGTGCACGCCCACCTTTCGACCAAAACCATTTGAGGGCACACGCCGACCTTTCGACCAAAACCATTTGAGGGATGCATTCATCGTGTCACCGCCCACACACCCACCTTTTGACCAAAACCATTTAAGCGGCCCACGAATCGAAACTACTCAGTCGCCTGAAGAACGCCCCTCGTGAAACTGACAGTTGCGACACTCAACATTTTGAGGTAAGCCCACTTAAACTCTACTATATATATATACCACTTATATGTACATTATGAGACTCCAACTTCATCAAAGTAATCAGTGCCAATAAATTATAGACCAATACCCATTTATAAATCACTTTGCAAGCGCTTAATAATGTTACTTTACTTTGTCAACATCATGCTAATAAACTCTAAACTTAAGTCTGGGAAGCCACATATGCACAGTTGCCTGCGGAAGAGGCTACGCCAGGCCGATATATTTTTTTTTCGCCCACACAAAATTGCAAAATACATCCCATATATGGAGCCGAGTGTTCGATCACTTCGAAAATTCATCGGCAGTCATGTTCCTATTCTGTGGTTGTATCAATCACATCACTGATCAACCATATAGGCAACTTACTTGGAATACCTACCAACAATTTCGTCAAAGGCAAAGCTGGCCGAAGCTGTTGCATCCAAGTGGCAACCGAACAACCGAAAACGATATACAGTATATTTTTCTCATGGCTAGCAGGTCTCTACATTCTATAAATTTGTACTAGTATTCCGTTGGTACAGAGACGAGGATCAAAACGCTAACATTCTGGATCTTTATGTTGGCAATGTATACACTTTCTGATGCCTTTGGTCGAGCAAGTAGCAATTGCGATGTTCATAGGTTTTCCACATGCATGCTTCCGCAATACTAACAGTTGTTCAACAAGACGCGTGCTCAGGCGTTCACTCGGGCTATTGATTACTTTGCAAAATTGTAGTAGGCGGCTGAGCGCACGAAGGTGCCAAAGAAAAATGGAACTGAAGTGGGGGATCTTGACGAAGAACTTGTTAGGGGGATTACTCATGGATCTTTCAAAACATATTAGAAACTTGGTTGGTTGGCTTACATCCAGAGGGGATTACAATTTCATGGTATTTTCTGTTAACAAACAAATTAGCCTGAATTGCTGTCCTACTTTTCCAGTGATTGGAGGGGGGGAGGGTGGGCAGGGGAGCTAACCCCCCCTTTTTTGTGGAGGGGCCGGCCCCCCATTTTAATAACTGGCTATACTAATATTAAACCACACACTTATGATCAGCAAACCATAAACGCTAACTCTAAACATGCCTAAATCTAACCCAAATCAATCTGAAAAAAAACAACATAATAAACCGTTGTCGTTGAAATTGTCATTGAAGGTTTTGTTCATTATATTAATGAAGAAAATCACCCATCAGAATGCAGGAAATGGCATTTCCAGGACTCTAGATTTCAAAATTTTCCTGATGCTTTCCTGATCCTCGTGAAATAGCAGGCTGGTAGTAGTTTAGTGGCTACTAAATCTCATTTTATACCCACAATTTCAGGGCTACCGAAAAGAATGTGAGTGCAGGATGCCTGCAGGGATAATGTAAATAAAAATGCAAAATCTTAGGGCGCGGGTGTAAAAGATGTCCCAGGTGCTTGACAAGTTCCCAGCATTTTATTTTACTGGGGCACCATATCAATGTGGATGTCTGTACAGTTTGCTCTAAGGGTCTGTAAGGGGCAGCTGGGGCACTGAAGATTGTTGTGCAACACATCTCAAGGGCACTGAACACGCCGGGCATAAAAGGCGCCAGAATCGCCGGGATAAACGTGCGCGTTCCGCCATGTTGGACGAGCGGCAAATGTGGGCGTTTGGTGACTAATGCCGATCTTGTCCGAGTCGTCGAATTTGAAGCCCTCGGATGACGATCGTATTTACCCGGAGAAAAATTGAGTGTTAGAAATGAACAGAGCTTGTCTAAAGCTTCATTGTGATACGAAACATACTATGTTTTCTTCAAATGACTTCTTTGTAGGAAGCGTTAAACTTTATGGATTTTCGAAGAATAGGATGCTGCTCAAAAAAAGGAAATTTTGAGGCTTGTTTTATTTTTTTAACAGTATTATCCTTGGGTGGAATTCCTCGTTCAACTGATGCCTGGAGTTTTGGTCTCAAATCTGTTCTTTTTGGTTTTGGAAGTTTAAGCTTAGATTTTCGATTATTTGGGAATTTCAACGAGGCATCTCAGGTCAACAACGTGCGTTTGGACTTATGCATGGACATAAAATACATTAAGAAGCGAAGGGAATATTCACATTATTTGACACTTCAAAGTTTGTACTTTGTCTAATGGAGGTGATTAGTATGGTCGACAAATTTAGGCTTAAGGATGTGCCAGTCAGTGCCTTACAAAGACAAGAGGTAGCGAAATTTTATAATGTAAGGAATGTAAACAGTCGAAATTATTTGCTATTTGTAGCATGGTGCTAGAGTCTTGATAATTTGAATATATTTTAAATATTTTCTAATTGTTTCTTTGAGAAATCCACAATAATAGGTTGAAAAAAAACAATATTGGGTTCATTTTAATTGTATGTATCTAGCAGCCTGGCACTGACATCAGGATGTGTATTTTTTTGTTCTGATTTACATAGTATATGTCTTTAATAACATTTACGGTGTGACCTTATAACAGTCTGGAAAATGTCTACTTGATGTCTTTGCCAGATTACCTTAAATCATTTGTTGTGTACTACAGATATATTTTAACAGCACTGGTTTAATGAAGTCAATGGTACAGTCAAAACTAGTGTGGTTTTTGCAAATAAATTCTAGTTGCTGAAGATTGAAATCATATTTTACTGTCACATGTATATATAAATCAATTTGCATGTACACAAATGCTATTTTGGCCTGCTTTTACAATTATTGGCATGATCAGTCTAATCGTCAAATATTATAATTATGCTAGCCTTTACAGTAGCTGATGGTAACAACGAATGATGGTACATTGATAGATGCATCAACATGTCACAATCTATTTTTCTGGTTCTCGTTGATAGTAATTCCTGGTTTATTAAATACATGTACATGGACTTGGCTGCAGAGCCACACTATTAATGACTTTGTTGATTCTTAGCCCCATTAATAACATGTACATCATCAATATGAGCCTGGCTATATGGACATTATTAATACGAGCCTGGCTGCATGTACATAATATACAGTATCAATATGAGTCTGGCCACATGGACAGTATTAATACGAGCCCGGCTACATGTACATATACAGTATCAATATGAGTATCGCTTCAGATACCTACATTGGACATGTTGACATAGGCCCAGGCCACTATTACTTCATGTTTTAATTGCTTCTAAGCCCATGTTTATACCAGTAATGCTATTAAAATTGACAGACCCCTCTATTACAATACTGAATTTCCTTGCTAATATTTGGGCTGGCCTACTGAGTTAGCTGGTATCTCATTCATGAGCGATGTTAACCGGGACAGAAATTTCCCACATGAACTGGTTACATGGTTTTATTATCACAAAAAATACTAGTGTTAGATGTGTATAGCCATTGTTGATGAAAATTTCTTTTTATTATGAACCAATGTTCTTATCAAAAACTGACAGTATAATGTTGTAAATGTTAAGTTACTAAATGTATGTACTGTTTAAGAGTTTATTTGAAAAAAAAGTGGGTTTTTTTATATTTCGCGCTGTAAGCAGGATAGTTTTTCCGCAAACACAAATTTTAAAGCCAAACTGCCTGGTATCATTTTAGCCCATACTGTTGTTCATATTTCTAACACTTTAATCGAAACTTATACTCTTAGTTAGACCTCTTAGTTAGACTATAGATAAAAGCTATACAAGCACAAGGTCAATGCAGTTGTTTCATCGTTTGACTTTAGAAATTTCCCCACCAAACTTCAAATCAAAATATATAAAGAATGCATAAAAACAAAACAAAACATAGAGTTTGAAGCTACACTGTAGAGGTTTTACTGAACAATTTAATCTGTATTTACTAGCCAAACGTCTCTGAAATCATAGATACCTTTGTACACCTCAACTCATTTTCAATAAAATGTAATTCATGCTACTGCAACTAGAAAGAAACGTTACATCGCTCTTTTCGCGAAAAAGAAGCCGCCATCTTTTTTTCTATTTTGGTGCGCGCTTCCGCTGGCCAATAGTAACGTCAACTGTTGAATCCCGGCGATTTTTGGCCCTTTCGTGCCCGGCGTGGAAGTTTGTAATGAAACATATCTCAGTTGCCCCGGGGTGCCCCATTGCCTAACTCTCTACACTGGCCTGCGTGCTGGGCATCATTGCCGAGTGCTGGGCACTACCACCCACAATGAGCAGAACCTAGCCTCCTCTGTAGGCAACTCTCTGGCTACTCAGAATTGTGACTTTTAATCTGTACGGGCAATGTTTTAGTCGAGATCAGAACTGTGGCTTTTCAACTGTACAGGCAATGTTTTGGTCGAGATCGATCAAGATCTTTATGTTGACAAAATTGTCAGCACCCTTTATTCTAATTCTATCAACACAATGTGATTAGGTTACATATTAGTAATTATCCACCTCCTGGGATGTGCTAGCTAAAAGGGCAGGCTTGAATTTGACTGATACATTTATTGAAAAAAAAAAAAACCCAGTAGATAACCAATAATCAATTATGAGTGAGTTTTAGCATTTGATAGAATGATAGAACAATTTGCAAATACGGTGAAGTGAAAATATGATTAGTATAAGTTATAAAGGGCTTTGCATCACTATATTACTAATATAGATTTTCTCACCCATAGACTTGGTAGTGATTTTCTGTATTTTGCCTCAACGGACGACATATTTGCAGGAGTCACTGACGGACAAATTATGTCTCAATGGACGAGTTGAATGAGAATTGACGAGCAACAGTATTGATAAATAAAATACGAGGAAACCTGAACATTGACGAAATCGTCGAAATACAAGAATTACAAACGATATATGACCGTCAATATCGAAGAATACATGTAGATCGACTGTACTTCTTGTCCTCTGTCTTTGCAAGTTGTGAGTTGGCCGTCACAGATTCGTGTTCCAAAATGGCGTTAAACCTCGGCGTCTGTGCATTTATATTAATGTAGATGCATGTGAGCGTATTTTCGACCAAAACAGAACTTCTAGGCCAATTTACTGATTGGTCACTAAAGCACATCAACATCAAAGAAATACTTCTTGCATTTGAGCAAAGAAAACCAGTTTCGCAAAGCAGTTTTGCATATAGCTCTGCGAGAGGTACGAGCACAGAAAACTTTAAAATGAAAATTAATGAGTCATCACTCAAATTTGTTGCAAAATTATTGCAAAGCCTGACGGGAGGTACGAGTCATAATCGCAAAATCGTGC
Organism: Paragorgia papillata; assembly: GCA_035771165.1. Taxonomy (NCBI): domain Eukaryota; kingdom Metazoa; phylum Cnidaria; class Anthozoa; order Scleralcyonacea; family Coralliidae; genus Paragorgia; species Paragorgia papillata. The sequence continues at coordinate 1,692,055 of JAWNZC010000232.1, forward strand.
CAACAGATTAAGACTCGGCCGAGTAATGATCTGGCTCACGACTGTCTGTGAATTGGCCTGAACTCAGGAAACCTATTAGTAAACATCACGAAAACTATTAGTTACTATTGCAAACAAAATCCAAGATGTGAGAGCGTAGCTAGGGGGGGGGGGGCGGCAATGTTGGCTTTGTCGGCACAAGTCCACCAGTTGTCGGTAAATTGAGGTTGGGACAGATCGATGGGTCGAGACCTTGTGGGAGAAATAACTCCGACAAAATCTCGGGCAAATTATAAAATACCGACAAAAATATCGGCAAAGTGTTGAGAAAATTTGAAAATGGCGGCAAAACTCGCCAAACGTCGTGCAAGATTGCCGAAGAAAGTTTGACAGTTTAGCGCTTTACCGCATCATTACCTGTCTCTCATCAACCTGGAAGTGCTAGCTTGTGCGGGATTTAATGAATAATCTAATTTTGAGATTTTTCTTCCTGACCGTTGATAGATATGTTAATATAATATCTGATTTCAAATGTAAATAAATACCGTACATAGACAGTGGAGAATCATTGATTCAACAAAGCAAGAATACTCGACATATTCGGCTAACTTAAAACATAGTTAGTGGAGGGGGATGGTTTGGAAGCTCCATTGTCTTTCAAGATTATGCAATGGTCATATTGATGAACACAATAGTTCATGTTGGAGGAAGGCAATTGGTTGGAGAAAGGAAATTCTATGGACATGTGACGACGAAGGACTTCGCCTCTCTCCTCCGCAGAGGTTAAATTTCGGAGATTGGAGGTTTCGGGGGTCGTCGGAGATGCTCGGAGGCATCAGCTGGACATAAATAGTGCGGGCGCACTCCATATGTCCAGCTGACGATTTCGACGCATCTCCGACGATCCCCGACATGGCCGATCTCCGAAAGAACCTCTGCGGAGGAGAGAGGGACTTCACAACGAACAAAGAACTTACAACACGTGACGACGAAGGACTGCACTAATTAAACCCGAACGTTGCTATTGGATGACTGCTTCATTATACAGAAAATACAATGCGTTGAGTGACCAAGAAATTAAACAAATTGAAGAAAATCATGGAGCGATGACTTTTGCCGAGTTTCCAAACCACCCCCTTCCACTAACTATGCTTAAAACTCGACACGCACGCCATATTTACACAATGTAAATATAATACAATATTGGAAAACCATGGACAATACCCAGCGAAAACGCAAATGAAAGAGAACAAAACTAACATGTCTGGTTTGCAAGCAGTCATTTGATGACGATTACTGACAAGAACCCGACAAAATTTACCACGAATTTCTACGGATGGAAATTTGTCGCGTACGAAGTGGCTGGTACTCCGGCGAACCCATTCGTATCAGCAGCACTTGCAACTTGGGAGAACTTAAAAGAAAAATTGTTCGCCTATATTTATGAAATACTAAATATGAGTATAAAAAGGTAAAACCGAACAAATTTGATCTGTCCATTCTAATACTAGAAATTGGAATATAAATACTAGAAATTGCTATATCTTAGGTTAATAAATTGCTGCTCTTATAATAAACATATAGATTTATATATGTTCTCTAATGATTTACGATGCGATCAAATATACAGCATATCTTTCCAATTTGAGAAATAAATTAATTGTCAAAACAACTCGGAATACACTGTCATAAATTAAGAATTAACCAAAAAGGGAAATATGGCGCGTTCAGACCACGCCCAAGCCACGCCCTTTTGTCGGCAAAATATAGTCATGCATCCCCCCCAAAATAGAACTCTCGCTCCGCTCCTGGTGAGAACACAAGGAACATTCATGAAGATGATAGACTTTGAGGAAACAGTTTGTTGACGTAATATATCGTACACGAGGAGGAGTGTTTTATCAGGATATCCAAACACCGAGACGTTTGTTGAAAACCGAGGCAAAGCCGAGGTTTTTGAACAAACTTCGAGGTGTTTGGATATCCTGATGAAACACTCCTCCGAGTGTATGATATAGCATCTCAAACAAATCAGTATTTTAAGAGAAAATCAAGATGAAAGTTTGCTTAATTTATGTAATTTCTTCCTCCGATATCCAAACCACCGACACGGTACTGATTTCCTTTGTGTTTTCTCATGAATTATTAATGAGTTTGAGATAGTAACGTGACCGTATCTTTATATTTTTGCATTGTTTTTACCGACTGTTGCTTGTCTTTGAGTTTGAGACAATGGACAGTAGTCTTATTGATCCGTTCGGATTTATATTCAATGTTGTAAGTGCTTTGAACCTTTGAGTATGTAATTTTGTCACATATCTTGGTGTTCATCTTGATATCAATTTTGATGCATAGATTGAGTAAAAAGATATTCATAGAAACAACTTTGGACCAGTCATGTTCCTCATATATACATACAGTAATACGTTAATGACATATCGGCCATTATAACATCAGCAGCCAAGTGTGTGTTATATGCTGATAGTACCAAAATCTATAGAGAAATTAGAGTGTCTGACATTCACCTACAGTAGCAGTGCTGCAGAGTCAAAGAGCCTTCTCAACATGCTCTAAAGCAAAAACATGGAATCAGGATTCATGTTGTATGAAGATATTTGTGGCTTTATTTTACTAGTCACCTATTGCATATTTGCTAGTGCATGAGTGCATCTGTCAGACAATAACTAAAATCACTAAGGTTGAAAGACTACAGTGCAGGGCAACTAAATATATTTTAAGTTTTAGAACTGACAGGATGATTTATCATACAATCTGTATGATCATCTGAAAACAGTTAATCTACTACTAGACCATTATCATACTGGCATGACTTGAAAGATCTTACGTGTATATATTTTAAATGCTATACAGGTCACTATACTATTCCTATTAATAGTTTTGTGCAACTCAATAATTCAGTCAGAATCACTAGAAACAGTTCAGAACTAGATGTACTAGTTTCTAAGTGCCGTACTAAACGTTTTTAAGCTAGTTAATACTTAGTCTACCTTGCTCAATACCAGATTCTACCTCAGTTAATCAGTTGAAAACTCAACTTTCTAAAGACTACATTAATGCTGTAATTATTAGTTAATGCTTACGACGTCAATAACGTTTTTTTGGAAATCATTGTTTTTTAAAATGTTCTTCATCCCGACCTGTAACGTACTCTCTTCTAAACAGCTTACTGCTACTGACCTTAATCACTTATATCTATTGTATTTGGTTATATGATTATCCTGAATTGTGAAATGGTCTATAGAATTCAGGATAATCCCGAATATTAAAGAAAATGAAACCCGAACCTCTAAACCTGACCCTAAACCTAACGACAACCCCCGGAAAAAGTTCCACAAAAGGGAGAAAGTTCCGCCTCTCAGACCCAACTTACGGCTGGTCACGTGCCGCCTAAACGAATTTTAAATCATGGGAGGGGTGGTAAGCTTTAGTAAGCTGCACACTCAACGACAATGCTACAACACAAGTCCAGTTTTAATGCGTGTGTCATCGGCTTCCCCGAGGGGGGGGGGGGGGGGGGGGCTGGCTGTACCTAGGGAATTTAATGACTTTCTGGGGGCTTTGGATTAAACTTTTGCCCGTGGTGTAAGGCAAATATAGGAGCTTTTGCCCCAATACCAAGGGGAAATGAGGGGGGTTTTACATACAAGAGACGTTTATATGTACACAGAACAAGTTTTTTTTTTAGTCTGATTTTGCAAAACTTCGCTAATTTAACAGCAATTTGCTCTAAACTTTCTTTTCAAACATTATGGATGCTCGAAAGTGATCGTGAAGGTTTCGTACAATTCCGGATTTCCTGTTTTTAGCGATAACGTTCCGATATGTTCCCGATATGACCATGCGCTTCGAAGTGCCAGAATTAGTGGATTGAAAATGGCGGCTTTGAAATAAAATGTTGCGAAGGTATTAAAGTTATTATTAAATGACTTGTATATATATTAAACGGTATTTCACTGTTGCAGCTATTTAATAAACAATAGCCATATTTAACCAGTCATTGTTAGTAGGTGTTTGCATACGACTTGCTTCTGTGTTTATGAATATCAATTTTGCTCACTCATCCGTGGTTTGACTCATTTTGTGAAATGTGAATGCTGCCAGCTCAACACTCCATTTAGACTTTCCCAAAGTCCTTCCCAGTCTTTTTTTCGCGGTTTTGCAACGCGCAAAATCTACCGGTGGATTTGGTATCTGGGTGTAGATGGGGGGGTGTCATTAACTCCTTAATCTAGCCAATAAAAAGCACATCTTAAAAATACATTTATAATGAGTTTAAATTTCATCACTTTAATGTGACGTGCCATTTAATATGTTTGGATAGAAAGATCACAGCTAGAAATATGGTTGTACTGGAAGACGCGATTAGTTATGGACTTGCGATGTTAGGATATAAAGAGATGAGAGGTCGACAACACGAAGTAGTCGAAGCTTACACACTTGGAAAAGATGTATTCTTAAGTTCGCCGACTGGTTCAGGGAAAAGTTTATGTTTTGAAATCGCACCGTACGTGCTCGATTGCATGAAGCGAGGCTTTTATATACATGTCGACGAAGAACCCATCAAAACAGTTTGCCTTGTTGTTGCGCCTCTAATATCTTTAATGAAAGACCTAGTGGCAGCACTACGAGAAAAACATGTGGCAGCGATATGTGTTGGCCCAGAATGTAGTTCTACAGATATCGAAGATGTCAAGAACGGCAAGTATAATCTGTTATTTGCCAGTCCGGAAGCGATACTTCAGACACACAGAAATATATTCAGAAGTAAGTTGAAACACTGTATTGGAGCTGTATTTGTGGATGAAAGTCACTGCATTGCAAAGTGGTAAGAACGGCAAACAACGTTGGTTAGAGCAGTATCAGTACAGAAATTCCTTCCAATTATTAGTTCGATGTTTTCGCAAACGTTCGTCTTTTCCTTTCCAACGAAAAGTCGTCGTCGCTTATCTGGGTCGTTTACATCTTTACCGCATTGCAAACACAGCCCGTCCTTCGAAGTGGGAGAAAGTATTACTCTTTGAAATGTCTTAGTTGGCGTAAGAACTGTTGAATTAGCCAAGAAAACATTGCCTACTAGCGCTAAGCGCAATACGAGATGAAATTGACAAGGTGAAGCAGAGTCGAGGTGTGAAACTGACATACGAGATTATTTGACACACCCCAATAATTATAATTAATTTTCGCGCCAGAATTGCTAATCAGATTAAAAAAACAAGTCGAGCTCCAATCTCGTTCCCAAAGCCTTCTCACGCGGGCCGCGCAAACGTAGGCTCTGGGATAATCCGTCGCCGGAAAACCGAAAAACAGGTTGCCGATTGAAAAGAGCATGCGCCGCCAGTTATTATTCTGTGATCGAAGGAACTAGTATTTTTCGAGGGGTTTTAAATGTTATCTGGCGGATAAACTTGTCAAGAACTAAACAGCATTTTAAACAGCAAGTAATCGACGGCGTCTGAATGGTTCCAAGAGAGAAAGCGGTGAGTAGCAAACTTGTCGTAGCCAAGGTGGCACGGCGGCAATACGGCATATTGTCAGTGGAACAAGATGACTAGTAATTTAAGAACTACGTATCCTTGAACTATATTGTGTGCGTATGTTATTAGATGTTGAATGAGCTTTCATTTGATGTATAGTTCAATATTCTGCGTTTTATGAAACTTGTTATACTGTCCAAAATGTGCGAAACCACTGTTCGTAATAATATTATATTACAAATAAACCGGAAACCGACGCAGTAAACCAAAACGACAGACGTTTTTCGATTTTTAAAATATTTCCCGTTTAACTAGAAGCTTGAAATTCTTACCCCGAATAGAATTTTTCAAGAGCTTCTGTATGATATATATCTCAATGTTGTGCGTTAAGTATATTTTCAAAAGAAATCTAAAATTCTGTAACACTTGTGAGAAGTCAATTTCCTGTTTATTTGTAATATTATTTCAAACAGCGGTTCGCACATTTTGGACATTTTAACAAGTTTAATAAAACGCAGAATCTTGAACTATACATCAAATGAAAGCTCATTCAACATCTAACAACATATGTATACAATATACTTCAACGATATGTAGTTCTAAAATTACTAGCCATCTTGTTCCACAACTGACAAGATACCGCACCGCGGGCGACACGCCACTTCAGTCAGTACTCACCGCTTTCCCTTTCGAAACCATTCATAAGCCACCGAATACTTGCTGTTCAACTGCTGTTTGGTTCCAGAGCTTGGTTCTTGACAAGTTTCAGTCGCCAGATAAAATTTAAAACCCCTCAAGGCTTTCGAAAGAACAAGGAATATACAGATTTTCAAATGTCCCTTGATATAAACCACTTTCAATTATTCAACCAATGAAATGTCGAATTGAAACGGATTATCCCAGAGCCTACGTTTGCGCGGCCCGCGTGAGAAGGCTCTGGGAACGAGATTGGTCGAGCTCACGCCTTCGGCGCTCGTAGAGATCGACTTGTGTCAAGTCTACACTCCATTATTAATGAAACTAATGGTGAGAGGACGGTGGGGGTGGGGGCTTTGTAAAATTTTGTTGCCCAAAGTGTGGGGGAATATTTTCCCCTGGGAAGCCGATGACACGCGCATAATACTCATATTCTAAAATCTGATATTAGATTTAGGCGAACTATAAAGTTTACTAAAAAGAATGAAAAACGCGATTCAACAACTGTATTTACCTGAGTTTCTGTTCATGACAAATGCGCGTGAAGGACAGTCGGCTTGATGTTGTATAATTGTATAAATCTCTCCTGAATCGCTTCTTTCGGCACTTTTCGCCGCGATTATCGGGGCATTGGCGGAAATGTCAATGCATTTTTTGATGCGAGAGAAAGCGGTTTGGCTCTCGCAAACCAACGTCTTGAACTTTGGGAAATTTTGTAATCTTCTTTCACGTGGCCTTTAGATTAAACGAGGAAGAGCACTCGTCGGAAGGAAGTATTTTGCCGTAAGGCATTTCTGCCGAATAAAGCAGTTCAAAATTTGCCTTGTTGTAGAAATTCTTAAGGGACTTCACATCATCAACACTGCGACAAAGTCGACATGTATTCGACGGTATGTGCATTAGTCGATTGGTATGTCTTCTTCGGGCTTTCTTTAACTTTTGGATTCGACATGATCTTTTGTTCTTCGACGACGTACACCAAAGAAAGCGAGATATGTTTTGTCAACACCGAGTACCTTTGTTTTTTGTTGTTTTCATTTCAACAGATATTTTGCGAACAGACAGTGTGGCGCCAGACAACGACGCCAGACGTAATATATTATTTGTATAAACAAAACGGTGAAGCGGTTGAAATTGTGCCTTTGTCACTCCTCATCGAGTATTTTTTAAATCGTTAATTGAAACACCTCCCCCCCCCCCCCCATTTTTAGGGGGTCAATTTCGCAGCGGTGGGCGGAGCAGCGGAGATAAGAACTTGGGTACGAGGTTGCTCTCAGATCCTGACTACAACACGCCTACTATTTTTTTTTGTTATATACTTTTTAGTTGAACAACCCGCATGATGTGGGACAGAGAAGTCCCCTAGGCTTCAGGATAATTCTAGACACTTTAAGCCTGGTTTCCATATAGCCGTAAGAGCCGGCGGCATGGTTGCGGCAAGAGGCAATGGTCCAATCGCATACAGCTTTTTATTGCTAGCTAATTCAACACTGTCTATGATTGGACCATCGCCTCTTGCCGCAGCCATGCCGCCGGCTCTTACGGCTATATGGAAACCAGCCTTTAATGCACCGTTTACACTAGAGCAAAACCATCCGGATTCACATTATTTTTTATTCCCATGAGGATGAAAAACAATGTGAATCCGGATACTTTTGTTCTAGTGTAAACGGGGGCTAAATTGACAATTCAGGATCATCCTGTTCACAAATGTGAAGTATGCACCACATTTAGCCTTCGATCTGATCTTCCTCGGCCCACTCCCACGCGCGAGCGTTATAGAGACCTCCGCACTTTCCAGTAGCCCGAGTGCACACCTGACCCAGGCGTCTTGTTTATTAAGGGGGAGATTACATGGACCGGGCTAGCCCGCTTTATATATCAAACGCATGTTGTTTTAACATTTCGACTACATGGCAAGCGGGCTAGCCCGGTTTTCCGGGATCCCGGTTGTCGCAACTGGGCTAGCCCGGTTAGCCGGGATGAAAATGTCTATGTAATCATTTTCATCCCGGCAAACTGGGCTGGAAAACTGTTGATCTCGCTTCGATACGCGTTCGTTTACTTCACTGTGTGAATAAATAGTGCTAAAAGGAACTGAAATAGAACATCAAAACGTTGTTTGTGTGTTTCGTGATCGTAGCGAAGATTAATAAATGAATAAGTCATCGTGAAGACTCTTTCGTGGGTTAGCTAAGACAATAACAATCTTTTTATTGACGACAGGCTTACAAAATAAGTAATAGACTAATTAGGGCTAGCCCGCTCCATGTAATCCTTTCGTAAACTCATCTACCCCAGTCCATGTAATCGCCCCCTAAAACCCCGTTCACACGAATACACGATGCCGGTACAATTTGAAAACGGAACAAAATCATGCCGGTGTGTAAATACAGGCTAAAAAGTCTTGAGTTTGCAAGATGCCGGTGTAATATAATGACGGGTTAGCATGTGACTATTCTCTTCCAATGAGAATTGAGAAGACTTTGTGAATACTGCTGACCCGAATACTGTGGTCGTATATATCGTGATTACCGTCATCAAACTGTTACGGCACGGGCGTTTACACGATACCGGTTAGTGTTTCGTTTTCATTTCATGCCGTCAAGGAACGCGTCTTCATTTTGTGCCGTTTTCATGTCATTTTTGTGCCGGTATCGTGTAAACGCAAGGCCTAAACGGCACGAGTTTGTTCCGTTTTCAAATTGTACCGGCATCGTGTAAACGGGGTCTAAGACCCTGTTCACACGATGCCGGTACGAAATCGTGCCGGTATCAAATCATCACGGTACCGGTATCATTTCATTCCGTTACTATTTTAACAGTTTAGTTAACTCCATTTTTATTAAATTCCCGCCATCACGCTTCTTTTACCCCATAGTTTTTAAGCAGAGAAAAAAGTTTCGTAAAACCGTGATGAAATCATTACGGTAAGGTGTTCATGATGACAAAAGAATAATTTCTTTACGGTTTCATATCGTTCCGGTTAGCATTACGGTTTCAAATTGTTACGGTTAACACTACGGTTTCTTATCGTTACGGTTAGCATTACGGTTTCATGTAATTCCATGCCGGAAGCCCAGCATGGTTTCGAGTGCAATTTGGAAAAAAACATGCACGAGTGAGTTTTTCAAAGACTATCAAAATTGCACGAGTCCGAAGGACTAGTCTTTGAAAAACTCATGAGACGAACGAGACGAGAAAGCATGCTAATTACTTATTAATAACATACATGAAAAAATTTAGCATAAAGATCATAATCTTTCTAATCAAAATGCTTTGTTAAAATAACATACATGAAAAATCTGTATATTCTAGTTAAAAATGATTTTTGTACAAATTAAAAAAAAAATAAAAAATTTGCACTGCATTTCCTTTTTTCAACACTGTATTTCCTCAAAACTGCACTGCTCTCAACCAATCAGAATTGAGAATTTTTTTCATGTATATTATTAATGTCGGAATCGAACTGCGAAAATTCTTTTTAACAAAATTAAACGGTTTGTTCTTAAGCCCTAATCAAACGAGAACGCAAGTCTTCGCAAGTTGGCAGTCACGCTATCTCAGCCAGCCGCTCTGAATAATTTCCTGAAAATATCATGTACCGCGACAAAGTTAAGTACTAGTTAAAACACGAGCAGGAGTGTTTTGAATGGCTTATAAAACGATCACCATTTGGTAAGTTCGTTGGCGTAGTAATTTTGAAAAATAACGTTGTCTAAGGCGAGAAAATCAAAGCTAAATTTTATATAAATTAGTAAATTAGTATTAAATTAGTCGGTTATGATTTTTCTTTGTGTTTTCCTCATGAATTATTAATGAGTTTTTTAAAACTTGTTTAAAACACTCATGAAACCTTTATTTTGTTAATTTGTGTGTTCGAACGACCGCCACAGAAATCCTGACTGCCAACTTGCGATGACTTGCGTTCTCGTTTGATTAGGGCTTTAAGTCGTCCCGAGTGAAGTCCTCTGGTTTTACCATAGGCAGCCCAGAGAAACGTCTTGAATTTGCCGAACTTTTGCCGAACGTCGTGCGACGCCAAAACTCGCCCCATTCTCCCTTTGCCTGTGTCGCGAAAAATATCAACATTTTAAACACAGATAACTTTACTACCTTGTCACTAACAAACTGTGTTTCAAAACTGCCGGGAAAGACGAAAAACGGACAAAAGTTTTTGATTTTTTTGCCGAAATTTTTCTTGTCGCGATGCTGGATGCAACAGGTTCGTGCTCTCGTCATTTCTCAAGGAAACCCATTGGTCAATAAAATAAACAAACTATGACGTTTGTCAATGAGGATAATAAGCGACAGGGGGGTAAATCAACACGAAACAAGCAGTGAAAAAAAATTGGAACCGCTAATCATGCTTCGGGCCGCTATTGGGCAGCATAAGCTTTAGATCTTCCACAATTTCCATAAAATCTGATGTGAAAGACTACTACATGAATTTGTTGACAAGGTAATAATCGCACATTGTTTCGTGTCTTTCGTTTTTAAGATGTTTTGTAAGCTTTGATGTCTGTCATTGATCGATTGCCGGTTGTTTGTTTTCGAGGGTTGTTCTTTTTTAGTTCGTTGTAGACTCATTGTCGATTTTGTATTTTGGAGATGTTTATGAATAAACTACATATAGAAGATTTGTACTGAAACACTTCTTCCGAATTCAGTTTCCTATCTTTGCCTACAGCCTTCCGAAGCTTTAACTAATTATACCTCGTCATATATTTTAGTTTGAATTCGTTTCCGGATTTTTTTCTTCCATGTGGCATGTGTGATATTCCTTGGTAGGAAAGTATAAACCGATCAACTAATAGACGAATTTGTTGCTGGTACAATGTTAACGAAATGATATATTGATAATAAAAAATATTAAAATGACAAACTCTTGCCAATTTCACCGCCTACATTTGAAAACAATATAGCCCTTGTTATAAGACGCGTAAGGATAGTTAACTTTAGCTTTGCTTTTAATACCGGCATATAAAACCTATCGTATTTGGGATCACTCAACCATACTTTTTATAAAGCAAAAAGCAGGCTAGCTCAACAGGTAAAAAGAAGAAAATTTCCGATGCGAAACAACTGTTTTAAAATGCAATTTTAAAATGCAGTATTCAAACATTGTACTGGCAAGAAAAAGATGTAGATAAATGAGAAATTGACAGTTATTGTGAACTTTGTTTGCTGTAGTGAATTTTAAGAGTTATCATATATACGTAAACAAAAAATAAATCGATATACAATTTCGTTAACATTGTACCAGCTACTAATTCGTTTATTAGCTGATCGGTTTATACTTTCCTAACAAGGAATATCACACATGCCACATGGAAGAAAAAAATCCCTAACGAATTCAAACAAAAATATATGACGAGGTATAATTAGTTAAAGTTTCGGAAGGCTGTAGGCAAAGATAGGAAACTGAATTCGGAGGAAGTGTTTCAGTACAAATCTTCTATATGTAGCTTATTCATAAACATCTCCAAAATACAAAATCGACAATGAGTCTGCAACGAACTAAAAAAGAACAACCCTCGAAAACAAACAACCGGCAATCGATCAATGACAGACATCAAAGCTTACAAAACATCTTAAAAACGAAAGACACGAAACAATGTGCGATTATTACCTTGTCAACAAATTCATGTAGTAGTCTTTCACATCAGATTTAATGGAAATTGTGGAAGATCTAAAGCCTATGCTGCCCAATAGCTGCCCGAAGCATGATTAGCGGTTCCAATTTTTTTCACTGCTTGTTTCGTGTTGATTTACCCCCCTGTCGCTTATTATCCTCATTGACAAACGTCATAGTTTGTTTATTTTTTTGACCAATGGGTTTCCTTGAGAAATGACGAGAGCACGAACCTGTTGCATCCAGCATCGCGACAAGAAAAAATTCGGAAAAAAATCAAAAACTTTTGTCCCTTTTTCGTCTTTCCCGCCAGTTTTGAAACACAGTTTGTTAGTGACAAGATAGTAAAGTTATCTGTGTTTAAGATGTTGATATTTTCCCGTTCGTTTTCTTTACAGTTTTAAAATTTTCTTCGTATTTGTTGAGGTGTTTGTTTGTAAATCGTGAATTACTTGCCTACCTTGTCTATTTATTAAATGTAAGACATTTTTATAATACATTGCGGCGCGACAAAGGCAAAGGGAGAATGGGGCGAGTTTTGTTATCGGTCGACGTTCGGCAAACGTTCGGCAAATTCAAGACGTTTCTCTGGGCTACCAATGGTTTTACTTGAAAAATTCGCAACTATTATTGGCTTGTGTTTATTGCAAAATCAAATACAACATTGTATTCTACAAATTAATAACTTTCTAACGATAAATTGTGACAAATCGAGAACGCTTTACCGAAATGACCCGGCAAACCTTAACCGAAGACCTTAAAGACCTCTTAATAAAATCGTCTGGCGTTAGCCAGAATAAAATACTAAAGACTCGTCTTCAGGCTTCAAAGTGTTAATCCGTTCCATATTATATAGAGAATAATACGACACGAGAAATAAATTTCATATTTCCAAACATCCATGTATTGTTCTGTTTATTATATAAAAAATGGTCCTATTGCCTTGCAAAAACAGCAATAAACTATAATGCTGATTCAGCGATAATCGTCACATGTGCGATTATTATAAATAATCGCACATGTGAGATTATCACTTTTATTAGTGGCGAAAATATCAATAAAACACTTTATTTTATATAATAAAACGCAATAATTCATTTTTAATTAAGGCTAGTTAGTATAAATACACAGGTAATTATAGAAAATCGCGTGCCCTGATTCGTCGAGCTACTTCGGATTAATTCTCCATAATCACCTATATATAGCTTTTATTCAAAATGGCCGCCAGCCAAGTTGTCAATGCGACAGACGAGGACATTAACAATTTTAAAGAAAATGTTGTTCCTAAAAGTACGAAAATGTGTATTTATACTAAAACAATTATTCGCCTCAGGCTCAGTGAATATCGGTGAATAATAACCTCGACTTCGTCTCGCCACCATGTAATATCCCCTTTATAATAACCGAGAAGATATGGATTTTATGTTCGAGTGGCAAAGGACAATATATATGAGATACAGTAAAAACCCGCTAACAAGAACCTTCAACTATAAGAACCTCAGGCTGAAATTAATAATTTATTTATATAAGAATATATAAAAATATAAGAACCTACCCCAGGCTGATTTGGAAAAATGTAGGTTCTTGTTAGCGGGTTTTTACTGTATTGCTCTTACCACGAGAACATAAAATCCATATCTTTGAGCAACCGTGTAATGTTCTATTTAGTATATGGACAATGAAATTATGCGTGGAAGTGATGTTGATAAACTGGGTTAAATGCGAAAACTACAACCGCTTGACCTAAAACTTTTAGAAAATCAGATGAAAAATACAACAACTTCTCCGAATACGTCATTTTACGTGAAAAACTGAATTAAGACAAGTTACTGGGTCAAATTTACTTGATTCGAAACTTACGGCGAAAGGCGTAAATTTTAACTTGTCGATATATCACTCGCGAGCGTTACATACTAGAAATACGCCACTCGGTTCCCGGATGTAGAAAAATATGGATTCTACGAGATAGATAGATAGATAGATAGATAGATAGATAGATAGATAGATAGATAGATAGATAGATAGATAGATAGATAGATAGATAGATAGATAGATAGATAGATAGATAGATAGATAGATAGATAGATAGATAGATAGATAGATAGATAGATAGATAGATAGATAGATAGATAGATAGATAGATAGATAGATAGATAGATAGATAGATAGATAGATAGATAGATAGATAGATAGATAGATAGATAGATAGATAGATAGATAGATAGATAGATAGATAGATAGATAGATAGATAGATAGATAGATAGATAGATAGATAGATAGATAGATAGATAGATAGATAGATAGATAGATAGATAGATAGATAGATAGATAGATAGATAGATAGATAGATAGATAGATAGATAGATAGATAGATAGATAGATAGATAGATAGATAGATAGATAGATAGATAGATAGATAGATAGATAGATAGATAGATAGATAGATAGATAGATAGATAGATAGATAGATAGATAGATAGATAGATAGATAGATAGATAGATAGATAGATAGATAGATAGATAGATAGATAGATAGATAGATAGATAGATAGAGATAGATAGATAGATAGATAGATAGATAGATAGATAGATAGATAGATAGATAGATAGCTTTATTAGTAATACCTTTGCAGCTGAAAGCCGAATTGCGTAATACTTTACAGGATAAAAATTTTTATATTAAAATAATTAGAATAAATTAAGATTAATATCACTATCTATGTATAAAATTTTTGAATTAATCTATATACTATTACTATAAATAAAACTGTTCTTGAGTCTATTAGTTTTGCATATTGGCACATTGAACCCTTACAAAAATTCCACATTCTTTCACACGTGTGATCACATGTGGAATATTCACATGTGATCACACGTTCCAAAAACACATGTGGAATATCCACATGTGAAATCATGTGGAATTTTTGTAAGGGAAGCTTCGCTTTCGTCGTAAGTTCACATCACAAGTGTTAGGCTCAGGTAGTAGACTGTGTAACTTATGGTTCTCATTACTAGTTATTTCATTAAAGAGGTTAACTGTTAAGGTTTTTCTGCGGTCATAGAGTGTAGTTAGGTTACTTATTGCTAAGGCATCAGCATAGGTGACTTGAGAGTAGATTATTCTTAGTTTGGCAATCGTTCTAAGTCATTCGATAAATATTGCGGTAGTCCGTTATGGAACACTCGACACGCATACTCAGTAATAGGACGTATCCATGTAATATAGAATATCAAGAGCTCTTTTGTTGGTACATTTGCTCTTTTAAATTGTCTTAAAAAATAAAGTCTGGCGGACACCTTACGTATGATTTCTGAGACGTGACGAGTGTTTTAGTTGCTGTAAAATTATCTTTTCCATATAATAAACAGCGATATTCACCTCGCCTTCGGCGAATGATCGTTAGATAGTGCATTTTTATTCATACACTCACACAACGAGTATACTTATCAACATTAATTCATAATTTCGTTTCCTTCATGTTTTCATCTGCAATAACACTTTCAAGCAGAGGCGTTTTATTCTTATCTTTTGTGATGGGTTGCATTGCTTCTTTGTAAAGAAGCCATGACAACATGTAACAATGTTCCAAGTCCTGCAGACAAAAATAAAAATAAAAAAACAAGCTATTACTACTCTAACACGAACACGATCTCGAACACGAAAAACAGCACGAACTTGAACACGAACGCGAACTTGAACACAAAGTCAAACACGATCTTGAACACGAAATTGAGTACGAACACAAACTCAAAATCGAACTTGAACAGGAACTCGAACACAAACTCAAAACCGTACACGAACTTGAACACGAACTTTAACACGAACACAAACTTGAAAACAAACACGAACGTGAACACGAACTTGAGCTCGAACACAAACTCAAAATCGAACACGAACTTGAACACGAACACACGAACTTGAACACGGACTCAAACACAAACTCGAAGCGAAAGTCTCTAAATTTCACGTACCTGTCAGTATGCCAATATTTGTGGTAATCATTTTCATTTGTTCATCCATATCGTAAACCAAACAATAACCAATCTTATCACAAACATTTTGCAAAATAACGGAATTTAAATCCACCACATGACCAAACAGTACTGGACCAGGAATATGAGTAAGCACTTTTGACGAAAAATACTGTAAGCCAAAAGCAAATGAAATATCTTCCGAATGTAGACACCTGAAATAATCCCCAAAATATTATAGTTCAACTGTAAATTATTCAATCAGAGTTTAGTCTAGGTTATTAAAGTGCCCCTAACCTCGAGAGTTTTTATTGTCTTACTTGTTAGAACATTTAAAATGATAAAGTAACTTATTTGGAAGATTTTCGCTTTGTTTTGGAGATATTTCATTTTGTTTGATATGCAAATGTCTGGAATTTACGTCACACATGAATAATGACTTATCAGAGAATGTTATGTATCTTTGCGTTCATCAAATAAAAACACTAAAGTATCAATAACATGTGTGCGTTTCTCCCACAACACCAAACTTCTCGATTTTAAAGGATTTCGTTCGAGAATGAAAGAGCAAACTTCTTCGATAAGTCATTATGCATGTGTGACGTAAATTCCGAACATTTGCATATAAAACAAAATGAAATATCTCCAAAACAAAGCGAAAAAGCGAAAATCTTCCAAAGAAGTCACTTTATCACTTTAAAAGTCCTTCCAAATAAGACAATAAAAACTGTCGAGGTTTGGGGCACTTGAAAAAGTATTATAGATAAGTTTTGTGGAACATCACGTAAAATATTTCTTTGCTAAGCTTTCGGCCTGTTGGCTTAGGCCTTCATCAGAGCATTAACAACAAGCTGTTGGCTCACGTCATTTATAAACTAAGCAACTGATCAATTAAATCCCGTAAGAATACAATAGCGTATCACGTTAATGTTATTAATTAAAAAACAAAATCAAGAATGTTCTCCGAATAGGGCACTCCACGTGCTGTTTAATGGCTGTCCCTTTTGAGAAATAGTGCGATGTTTTGCAATCTCGACTAGATTCTCCGGTTCTTCGGGTGAAGTATTGCTTGTCGCTGGCTAAGAGTGACGACCCTTCCCACTTAACACAATGGTCATACTTCCAAACGTGTTTGGCAACAGCAGACTTATCATGTTGGGCTTTTATGCAACATGTCTTGCTCTTTGCAACAACTCGTGCTCTTTCAGGCGAGTTGAAATATTCCTTCCCGTTTCCCCGATGTAAACCAAGCCAAGATAAGCTATCCACCTCATCTTTATGTGTGAAAAGTACCTTGAACAATTTGTGTTGACTACTGTGAAATACCTTCATACCAGCACGATTTAGAATCCTCTCAATCTTGTGAGATGCTGGTCCGATGTACGGAGGAGAAACTGATGGTGGTTCTTGCTGGGGTATTCGGCTCCGGATGTACCGAACGTGTCATAGAAGCTTGAATCATCTTCTCAGGAAAACCATGTTAGTTAAAACCAACTTCAGGTTATCTAATTCATCCTGAAGATGTTCTTCGTCACAAATTGTTCGCGCTCGATGAACGAGAGTTTTGCACTCAGACGATTTGATGCTTGGATGGTGGAATGAAGTGTAGTTAAGGTATCTGTCAGTGTGTGTTGGTTTTCGATAAACAGTATGACTTAAAGTCCCATCTTTGCTTAGTCCCATCTATGATCAATTGCTTAGTTTATAAATGACATGAGCCAACGGCTTATTGTTATTGCTCTGATGAAGGTCTGAGTAAACAGACCGAAAGCTTAGCAAAGAAACATTTTACGTGGTGTTTCCACAAAACTTATTATTACATTATCGCCCTGAAAACTTTCAAAGAATTAAACATTCGCAATGTTGCTTTAAATTCTCGGTTGACTGATCAGTGTAAAAGGTGTATTTTGTGGAGTACTTAATGTATTTTAAATATATCTTATCAAATTCATTAATAATGTATAAGGAACTAATTCAAAATAAATGATGTTTAATGAATATTTGTAAATACTGTTAAAACATTGATTAATAAAAAACATCAATATTTTATTAAATTATAATACAATAGTGACACAAATTCAGCTATTTCTGACTTGAAATGATCTTATCTAACCTTTCCTACGACTCTTAAACAAAGCGTTCGTCATTTACATTTAGAATTTGATAACTTACTCGCCTTCAGCTCGCCATTGTAAATGCCCATAAAGATCAGCCGTTCATATTTTAATTACTACATAATCTTGGCATGTCTTGACTTGGGTTCGCTGTGTCTCATGCCCAGACCTCTTTACCGAGCTATGTATAGTCAACGAAATCGAGATTTTGTGAGGGATGTTGACTATTTTATTACGTTTTGTGACGTAGCAAGTTTCTTCCTACACTACATCACATACGCTAGAAGGATTGCTTTGCCGGAGGTTAACACCACGACGCGATGGAGTTCTGAACTGGCAATGCCATGATCATGAGCAGTTTACCTTCTTCCTCGAAGGAAAATTTTACGGTAAGAACGATACATCATGTCTTTATTTGCTTTCGGAAGTATTCATCATAAGAATGTCATTCAGTGGTCAGTCTTGAGTGCATCAGCGCTATCAATCCAGTGTATTCAAGTAGAACTCGACAAGCTAGAGTTGACAGTGTCTTGCTTTTGAGAATGATATTACGTGTGATGATTTTTTCTTGCTGAGCCATTTATACCAACTGCTGTTCTAGGCATTGACACTTTGTCGGCTAAGAACATATTTTACTTATAATTAATTCTAAAAATATTCTTTATAAGGACTCATAATTATGCATGGTACATTGCTGTATATTTTTAAGCTCTAAGTTAGTACCAGGTTAGTCATATGTTATGACTAACTCATAACATGAGACAATTTGAATTGCATTGACAGTTTTGCCACAGCATTAGATTAGAGCAAGAGGCATGATTATTTACTATTTGTACATTAATTGTGTGTGTATCTTGTCAAAACCCTTGTCAATCATGTCAATGGATAAGTTGTAGTAATTAATTTGTAGTTTTCAGTGTAGATACTGTGTATACTGTAATTTATATTAAATTTTTAGACTTTCCAGCTTCCTTTACAGGCAACTCTGTGTGCTCTTATTGGGTGGTGTGGACAAACTTGGTTGGAGTGGGGAAACTTAGGTGGAGTGGGCAAACTTGGATGAAGTGGGCAAACTCGGAGTGTCCAAACTTGGGTGGAGTGGGCAGACTTGGGTGGAGGTGGGCAAACTTGGGTGAAGTGGGCAAACTTGGATGGAGTGGGCAAACTTGGATCAAGTGGGCAAGGGCCACAAACTTGGCCACAAAGTGCACAGAGACTGAATTAAGGTTCTTATTGCATTTGAGGCAGCACTTCACTTGCGATAGTGATTTCTAGTTATACTTTTAAATGAGGCTTAAGGTTACGTTACACCATAGAAATTTAAGAATACCAAAAAAAAATTTTTTGCGTAATTAGCTGCCTTAAGCCAAATGCTGAAAGGTTTTGAAAAGTTTATTTCGTTTAAAGCAAAATTCATTAAGATATTTAGCGATGAAAATTGCAAGCAGCTCTGTTTTCCCGCGAAATTTAAATGTTTCATGTCATGGAAACTGCATGATTAGCATAATTAATATTAGGGCGGAGACTTCTGACTTTTGCCGCGCGTTGAAGTTGTCAATTTATGTTGTTGACGTGTGTGTTCGTAGTAGTGAACATTGATATTTTTGTGGTCGTTTGGATAAATAAAGTTAGTAAGAATTTCCCAGGCTATCGTATTTTCTATGACAATTGGTCCTTTACCGAGCCGGATTTACTTATATTGACGATGGTATGGAGTCGGATCCTGGGAAAAGAAAGAAAATAAGATCGGGTCACCGTGTGTATACAAAGAAATTGCTCGAGAGTGCTAACGAGTTAATATCCAATTTTGATAAATCAGAAAAGCATCGAGACAGGATAAACCAAATAACTATCACCCTGAACGAGAAGTTGGTTACATTAAGAGAACTCGATGATTCAATCTTGTTTCTCGTAGACGAAAAGCACATCGAGAAAGAGATAGAAGATGCAGAGGACATCAGAGCACAGATTCACGAAAGGTTAGTGAAATTAAAACGTTGTTTGACGGATTCTTCAAGTCATAGCAAAGACGAACATGTTTCTTCGCCAAATTCAACAATGTCTAGTAATTGTGCGCCGAGACTACCCAAGCTAACCTTAAATAAGTACAACGGCGATCCAAAACGTTGGCAAGAGTGGTGGGATTGCTTTAGTGTCGCTGTAGATAGCAATGTGAAAATCACTGATGTTGAGAAATTTACCTACCTTCGAGGCTTGGTTGAAGGAACGGCTGAAAGTGCTATTTCAGGCTTGCCTTTAACCGCCGCAAATTACAAAGAAGCCGTAGATATTTTGAAGAATAGATTTGCTCAGAAACAAACTATTATTAATTCGCATATGGATGCATTGTTAAACTTAAAGCCAGTTCGTTCGATGGAAAATATTAAGGTTGTGAGAGATGTGATTGACTGTGTCGAAACGCATGTTCGAGGACTAAAAGCGCTTGGAGTCGATTCAAAGCAGTATGGAGCTTTACTGATACCTATTTTGATGGAT
Source organism: Paragorgia papillata (assembly GCA_035771165.1). Lineage (NCBI taxonomy): Eukaryota > Metazoa > Cnidaria > Anthozoa > Scleralcyonacea > Coralliidae > Paragorgia > Paragorgia papillata. The sequence goes on from JAWNZC010000232.1 coordinate 1,712,443, forward strand.
AAATTACCGGAAGAAATTAGACTGATCGTGAGTAGAGATCCAAAAGACGACTGGGAGTTGACAACTATTGTCGAAGCAGCGAAATCCGAAATACAAGCTAGAGAGCATTGTCGACCAGCACCGACGCCGAAGCTCTCGCCTTTGGCTAACGAATTTATGTGTGAAGACCGAAAACCGAGAAACGAGCGATCTACGGCAAGTGCCTTGCTCAACAGCGGAGTTAGAGAACCCAGCCTGAGCTGTCTATTTTGCCAACGAAATCATAGAGCGTCTGATTGTACACACGTCACGAATATCGGCGAAAGAAAGGCTCATCTTCGGAGACAAGGCCGATGTTTTATTTGTCTTCGTCGTGGAGAGCATATCGCCCGAAATTGTAATGCAAACATACAGTGCACGGAATGCAAGGGTCGTCATCATAAAGCAGTCTGCGAGAAACTTCTGGCACCGACGAAGGAAGAAAGCGAAAGGGAAAGTAACCCTGGCAATGAGACAAAGACCAACGCCGGATGTGCCGCAGTTCATGTAAACACGGGAACTCAAGTATTTCTTCAGACCGCACAAGTTTTCGTCGTAAATCCGAATCGAGAGAACTGTCAAGGAATTCAAGTTCGGGCATTATTCGATACTGGCTCCCAAAGATCTTACCTTTCGCAACAGATTGTCAACAAGCTGAAGTTGGAAACAGTCCAGAACGAACCAGAAACTACAGTCCAGAACGAACCAGAAACTACAGTCCAAAACAAACTAGAAGTTACAGTCCAGAACGAAAAATACCTCCCCGAAGTCTTACCCAGAAGACCAAGACGTGCTGCAGTTTAAGTGCAGATTATATTCGAAGATTTGTTGACCAGTTTTGAATACTGGTCAAGGGGGGAGAATGTCATGGAAACTGCATGATTAGCATAATTAATATTAGGGCGGAGACTTCTGACTTTTGCCGCGCGTTGAAGTTGTCAATTTATGTCGTTGACGTGTGTGTTCGTACTAGTGAACATTGATATTTTTGTGGTCGTTTGGATAAATAAAGTTATCAAGAATTTCCCACGCTATCGTATTTTCTATGACATTTCAAGGCTTGTTTCTTCAGCTTTAAAATTCACACTGCAAATCCAAAAAAACTTGTTTTAAGAAAAAAATGCTTGTTTTAAGGATATTTTTCCTTAAAACAAGAAAAATTATCTTGTCCCGTCTGCAAGATAATTATCTTACCAAAACAAGATAATTTATCTTGACAAGATAATTTTTCTTAAAACAAGCAATACTTTCTTGTCAGGTTATCTTGTTTCAAGAAAAATAATCTTTTTTTAAGATAATTTATCTTGAACAAGAAAAACTTTCTTGTCGTTTCTTCAAGATTATCAGCTGGAAAGACAGATAATCTTCAATCAAGAGAAATTTTCTTGAATTAAGAAAAAAATTATAGTTAGATATTCTTGTTTTAAGAATATTTTTCCTAAATCAAGAAAAAAATTCTTGAATCAAGAAAAAAATTCTAGTCGGATATATTCTTGTTTTAAGAATATTCTTCCTAAATCAAGAAAAAAATTCTAGTCACATTCTTGTTTTAACAATATATTTCCTAAATCAAGAAAAATTTACTTAAAGCAACATTTGGTTGGTCAATGAAAAGATTTTTTTCAAATTTGTGCCCCTTACAACCTTGGAGTTTGATGAAAATTTTATGATGGAATTACAATGTGCTTTACAGTATATAAAACCAAGCTTAGGCTTTAATTTATGCATTTCTTCTTTCAAGTTTTTTGTAAATATTACTGAGCTCTCACTTACTGTTTAGTTTAAAATTTCCTTAAATATTAACTCTAAAAAAAGATGTGTTAAATGAACACACCTTTTTTGTCCAAATTTTAGCACACTAAGGTGTGCCTTAGCACCTTAAGGTGTGTTTTGCGAAGGTGTGTTACTTGTATGTTATACAAAACATGTTAAGATGTGTTATTGTATAGGTGTATTAATGAAAAGGTGTGTTATGTAACATGCCCTGATGTGTGTTATCTTATTTACACATGTATGCAGATGTGCATAATAACACACCTTGAAACATGTCATTCAACACATCAATGACTGAGAGAAAATAAACATTTTTAAAAGCATTTAACATTGTCAATATATTCAATATATTTGAACACATATTAAAAAACTGTGAGTATTTACATCAGGCTGACATTAAAGTATACACTTAAAACTTAATAATAAATACTAGTTATATACATGGTATACAGTGACATGATAATATGCAAACCATTTTTCGCAGTTCAAATTCCCAAATATTTCAAAGCTAAAAATCCTAGTAAGATTAACCACTTAACAATTAATGTTACATGTGGTTCTGCCATCTATATCCAAAATACATCAGCATTTAGGATATTACATGGCATACTTAGAATGTTGGTATTTTCAAAGTGTACTTAACAACAATCCAATCAGCAATGACACAAGTAAACATCAGTGAAATCATCTTGGAGATCAACAATCCTTTTCTTTTGTTGAGAAGTTGGCTTTGGCATCACTCTTTGTGTACCGGTCCTGCAAAATAAGAAAATTAATTCAACAATTTGTTAATTAATATTTAATTAAATCAAATATTTAAAGGTATGTATTAACCACTTTGCAACAACAAAAAAATATTTTAATTTATGATGATTTGATTAATATAAACATAGTAATCCAAGTAATATGAACATTTTTTGTCAAAATCACTATAATTTTAACAAAAAGGACAATCTTATCTGCCATGCATCTGATGTTACAAGCCGGGTAAAACTAAAGTTTACTTTTAGTAAGGGGGCATTTTTGACTGGCTCTGGCAGGAATGGGTAATAATCACTTGACCCAATACCATTGTTACCACCCCTTTAGAGAGTTAAATCATCTTGATCATAAATTAATGTCAATATTAAACTTTATATACAAAGTATATTTAGGACTTAATATTCCATCATATACTGTATCACACAGACCGACTCTCAGTAATGACCTACTAGCTGCCCAAAAGTGACTCACATACTCATGCATTCTTCCTAACAACAAGATTGCAGTTACCGAACAAACAATTTGGACAGAAAATTCTACTTTTCTAGCAGAATTCTTGTAATTTTGAAGACAATTAGAATATAGGGATGTTCTGTAATGTATAAGTAATATGCAGTATCTGTATATACCACTAAAATTATACAAATAGTTATTATTATTTAATAGTATATTATACCAATTAATTGAGTCTTACTGTATTTATCAAACCAGTCAACTAGTATATATCACAAAGCCTGGTAATGTATATGGCAGAAATGTGTGTAACTTTAAAAGACCAATATGTGACCATGATGTGACCTGCTATATTTAGTATTACCACCCCTATTGGAATAGATCGCTATGTATTAGTTACTAGTATATGAATTACTTACTTATTACAGCAAATTGAATAGACCGGTTAAGCACAACTGAACAAAGTATGCATGCACTAGAAAACAAAGAAAAGAATATATGAATGAATAAGCAAACAAATACACACAAAACATACTATTAGTCTGTTAGCAACAATTATTTCAGAATGGTGAATTCTGCTAGTGAAAATACACTAATCACAAATAATGTTTACCTCAATATTTGAATGCTTTAGTTTTACATAAGATAACCCTTATCATGAAAGCAACGGTGGCTAAAGAATGACAAAAAAGAAAAGTGATTTGAGAGTTTGTTAGGAACCACAATTGACTGAATTGAGAAGAGATATTTCTAGCCGCCAAGTTGACGACAAAAGATGGCTTACTGTAATAATTCACATTGACTTCAAGTCTTCAACTACACTATTAAAGTTCAGTTGCAATATAAAATTGTTTCTATTGGACAATCAAACAGGAAATTTGACAACGAGAGTCAGAGAAAATTTCACATTACAATACTGTAGGACATAATAGAAAACAAACGATAAATACTCAATCTCTTACCTTGCTCGTGCGAGAGAAACATCTTGCATGGACAGTTGGACTTTCTTGGTTCAACTGGATTTTCATGGCTTTTAGTTGAATATTTCCGTAAGAAAACAGGTTACTTTGGTGAAGATTGTCTGCCCGATCTCCTCGCAAACAAAAAGTCTTATTTCCAAGGGTTTATGTAGCTTGAATCTCAAAACACCTTCAAAGATGGCGCGCTTCGAGTCTTCGAGATGAGATGAATAGATGATGCTATCCCAAGTATCAATGCGCGCTCGCCACCGGGGGGGGGACATTTTTGCCCAAAAAATTAAGTCGAAAATATATTAAAACAGTTCAAAATATAATTTTTCATGAATATTTAACAGCAATATTACCCGAATTTACCCGAAATTTCTTTCAAAAAGTGCCCGATATTTTTATTTTTAAAACGTTTGGGGGGGAGGGCAATTGCCCCCCCCCCCCTGCCCCCACCTGGTACGCATATGACCTGCGCGGTTTCGTAGACGGCGCCTGTAGCGCTATTCTGTCTCAAAATTACACATGTTATTGATTCGGAATTACTTCATGGACATTTATGTAATAGATATAATGTTTTAAACGTTAGGAATATTTGAGCTAAATAAATGTTGTATTATATTTAAAAGATGTGTTATTCCAAAGCGTTCTTTCCTTTTAGTTTTTCATATCAAGATTTTTTTTCTTGAAACAAGACATAAATTTTCTTAAAACAAGAAACTTTCTTTTTAGTTTTTCTTATCAAGATTTTTTTTCTTGAAACAAAGTCATAAATTTTCTTAAAACAAGAAACTTTCTTTTTAGTTTTTCTTATCAAGATTTTTTTTCTTGAAACAAAGTCATAAATTTTCTTAAAACAAGAAACTTTCTTTTTAATTTTTCTTATCAAGATTTTTTTTCTTGAAACAAGTCATAAATTTTCTTAAAACAAGAAACGTTCCTCTTAGTTTTTCTTATCAAGATTTTTTTCCTTGAAACAAGACAAATTTTCTTAAAATAAGAAAATGGATCTTGAAACAAGAAAATTTATCTTGACAAGTTTTTGTGGTTTTGCAGTGCAGCTAAACTGCCGTATTCAAAGACTTTTGTTGAACACGGGTTTTGGCCGATTTTTTTCAGATTTTCACAATGTATCGGAGACAATTAGAGCTTCAAAAGTGTGTGCGGTAGCTATACGATTTTTTTTTTTTTTCATTTCTGAGTAATCGACTACGATTCATGGTATGCACGCAACTTAACTGAGGTTGCAAAAGAATGCCTTATATCTCGAAAATAACAAAACAAACCCATAGCTACCGCACACACTTTTGTAGAACAGCTAGTTGAGTTGCAATTAAAACTATTTTTACATGATTTGATTGAAACTGTAGTTCAATCAACAAAAGTCGCGGCGCAAAGCGAATGTGTTTTCAGAATTTTGTTAAAACAAAACAAGTTTAAATACTTTTCAAAATTGTAAATCAACTGTCCAATTCTACAATCATTTTGCTATAAACTGTAAAAATTTGATTTTGATTGCTTTTAAACTCAACGCGCAGTTGCACTTTTCGCAAAGCACTACTCCAAGGTGTTACGTAACCTTGATGTAATTTAGGCGAGGTAAAAAGTGAGACAATGCTAGTCAGCGGTCATTATAATATGTGAGGATTATCTGATCAGCGCTCATCAAAGTCTTGTCAGCGTGGTCTGAGCTTGACTAGTTTTGCGCGCGCTATCTATTTAGTAGATATTTGGTCAGTGGTAATTCATTTATAATATGTGGAGATTATCTCAGTGCTCATCAAAGTCTTGTCAGCGTGGTCTGAGCTTGACTGGTTTTGCGCACGCTATCTATTTATTACATATTTGGCAATAGGTCACTCATTATAATATGTAGGGATTATCTCAGTGCTCATCAAAGTCTTGTCAGCGTGGTCTGAGCTCGACAGGTTTTGCGCGCGCTATCTATTTATTACATATTTGGTCATAGGTCACTCATTATAATTTGTGGGGATTATCTCAGCGCTCATCAGTCTTGTCAGCGTGGTCTGAGCTCGATTGCTTTCTCGCGCGCTATCTATTTATTACATATTTGGTCAGTGGTCACTCATTCTAATTAGTGGGGATTATCTCAGCGCTCATCAAAGTCTTGTCAGCGTGGTCTGAGCTTGATTGGTTTTGGCGCGCTATCTATTTAGTAGCGCGGTGTGGTATGGTAATATCCCAAATCGATACCAACAGAATATACATCACGAATTGGCGACTTTTATCACTAGACTTTCCTCACGCTTCAGTAGCAGCTACAGAAATACAGTAATACACAACCTACTACAGAAGCGGAAGTGGGAAGGTATTTTCATTTTGACTCTAAATGAACCAATTTTTTTAATTTTAATCCGGGCCGTCGAGAGCTGGGGTGGGCCCTGGGTCAAACATTGGAGCCAGGCCCCCACTGAAATCAAAGTTTTAATACCATCATTATTGAGTATTCTAAACAATAATCTTTGTATCAGAAATAAAATAACATTTGAAAATTAGTAGTAATATAACTGTCCTTGCAACTTGAATTTTTCTTGTCTACTTTTTGCCAGAAATCTGTAAGTTTTTTAGCTCTATTTATATACAGCGATAATAAATTTCTTAAAATGTTACGGGGCCCTATTTCTCCGGGCCTCAGGGTAATCACCCGGCTTACCCCCCCCCCCCCCCACCCACCCTTCTCGATGCTATTGGTTTTAATAACAGTGCTATTTTTTAAACTGACTACTCACACAAAGTTTTTCAATCAATCCAGTTTCCCTTGATCTACAATTAAATATAAAAGAAAGTCATTTTTTTCATTTGTTTTTGCTGCATTTTTCATATGTACGGCATATAATGACGAAAGCACCGCATATAATGATGAAAGCACTGCATATAATGACGAAGGCACCGCATATAATGATGAAAGCACTGCATATAATGATGAAAGCACTGCATATAATGAAAGCACTGCATATAATGATGAAAGCACTGCATTTAATGATGAAAGCACTGCATATAATGATGAAAGCACTGCATATAATGATGAAAGCACTGCATATAATGAGGAAAGCACCGCATATAATGATGAAAGCACTGCATATAATGAAAGCACTGCATATAATGATGAAAGCACTGCATATAATGATGAAAGCACTGCATATAATGATGAAAGCACCGCATATAATGATGAAAGCACTGCATATAATGATGAAAGCACTGCATATAATGAGGAAAGCACCGCATATAATGATGAAAGCGCTGCATATAATGAAAGCACTGCATATAATGATGAAAGCACTGCATATAATGATGAAAGCACTGCATATAATGATGAAAGCACCGCATATAATGATGAAAGCACCGCATATAGTGATGAAAGCGCTGCATATAATGATGAAAGCACGGCATATAATGATGAAAGCACTGCATATAATGATGAAAGCACCGCATATACCGTATTTTCTGGGCGATAACCTGCGGGTTATCTGTTAATTTTGCTAGGAAACATAATTAGTGCGGGTAATAGACTAATAGTAATAGGGTGGTGCGGGTAATCTGTTGAATTCTTAAGACGACGCCATCACGAAGACCAGAGAACAAGGATTCTACTTTCATCTTTCAACTACTGGTACTGTACTTTTTTAACATCTTGTGGTCCCAAACCAAGGGAGCACGCCAGACTGACCTGTATTTCTTCTTCGTTGTTCGATGTTCCTTCATTTATATTCAGCCATTTTGAATAATGCGGTATATTCATTAGCGTACCGCAGGCGCGGGCTACGGCCCGATTATATCATTTTCGGAACGCGCTCGGGTTTCCTTCGGCCCCGTAACCCGCGCGTGCGATACGCTAATGATATATACCGCATTATTCAAAATGGCTGAATATTATGAAGGAACGCCGAACAAAGAAGAAATACAAGTCAGTCTGGCATGCTCCCTTGCCCAAACCTATTATTAGCAGCTGCGGGTTATGCCATGGTGCGGGTAATACGCTGATTTATTTTTCCAAAAGTGACATTTTTGTTGCTGTGCGGATTATACGCCGTGCGGGTTATCACCCAGAAAATACGGTAATGATGAAAGCACTGCATATAATGATGAAAGCACTGCATATAATGATGAAAGCACTGCATATAATTATGAAAGCAGTGCATATAATGATGAAAGCACCGCATATAATGATGAAAGCACTGCATATAATGACGAAGGCACCGCATATAATGATGAAAGCACTGCATATAATGATGAAAGCACTGCATATAATGAAATCACTGCATATAATGATGAAAGCACTGCATATAATGATGAAAGCACTGCATATAATGATGAAAGCACTGCATATAATGATGAAAGCACTGCATATAATGATGAAAGCACTGCACATAACGAGGAAAGCACCGCATATAATGATGAAAGCACTGCATATAATGAAAGCACTGCATATAATGATGAAAGCACTGCATATAATGATGAAAGCACTGCATATAATGATGAAAGCACCGCATATAATGATGAAAGCACCGCATATAATGATGAAAGCACTGCATATAATGAAAGCACTGCATATAATGATGAAAGCACTGCATATAATGATGAAAGCACTGCATATAATGATGAAAGCACCGCATATAATGATGAAAGCACCGCATATAATGATGAAAGCACTGCATATAATGATGAAAGCACCGCATATAATGACGAAAGCACTGCATATAATGACGAAAGCACCACATATATATATATATATATAATGATGAAAGCACTGCATATATATATATATATATAATGATGAAAGCACTGCATATAATGATGAAAGCACCGCATATAATGATGAAAGCACTGCATATAATGATGAAAGCACTGCATATAATGAGGAAAGCACTGCATATAATGATGAAAGCACTGCATATAATGATGAAAGCACTGCATATAATGACGAAAGCACTGCATATAATGATGAAAGAACCGCAAATAATGATGAAAGCACCGCATATAATGATGAAAGCACTGCATATAATGATGAAAGCACCGCATATAGTGATGAAAGCACTGCATATAATGATGAAAGCACGGCATATAATGATGAAAGCACTGCATATAATGATGAAAGCACCGCATATACCGTATTTTCTGGGCGATAACCTGCGGGTTATCTGTTAATTTTGCTAGGAAACATAATTAGTGCGGGTAATAGACTAATAGTAATAGGGTGGTGCGGGTAATCTGTTGAATTCTTAAGACGACGCCATCACGAAGACCAGAGAACAAGGATTCTACTTTCATCTTTCAACTACTGGTACTGTACTTTTTTAACATCTTGTGGTCCCAAACCAAGGGAGCACGCCAGACTGACCTGTATTTCTTCTTCGTTGTTCGATGTTCCTTCATTTATATTCAGCCATTTTGAATAATGCGGTATATTCATTAGCGTACCGCAGGCGCGGGCTACGGCCCGATTATTTCATTTTCGGAACGCGCTCGGGTTTCCTTCGGCCCCGTAACCCGCGCCTGCGATACGCTAATGATATATACCGCATTATTCAAAATGGCTGAATATTATGAATGAACGCCGAACAAAGAAGAAATACAAGTCAGTCTGGCATGCTCCCTTGCCCAAACCTATTATTAGCAGCTGCGGGTTATGCCATGGTGCGGGTAATACGCTGATTTATTTTTCCAAAAGTGACATTTTTGTTGCTGTGCGGATTATACGCCGTGCGGGTTATCACCCAGAAAATACGGTAATGATGAAAGCACTGCATATAATGATGAAAGCACTGCATATAATGATGAAAGCACTGCATATAATTATGAAAGCAGTGCATATAATGATGAAAGCACCGCATATAATGATGAAAGCACTGCATATAATGACGAAGGCACCGCATATAATGATGAAAGCACTGCATATAATGATGAAAGCACTGCATATAATGAAATCACTGCATATAATGATGAAAGCACTGCATATAATGATGAAAGCACTGCATATAATGATGAAAGCACTGCATATAATGATGAAAGCACTGCATATAATGATGAAAGCACTGCACATAACGAGGAAAGCACCGCATATAATGATGAAAGCACTGCATATAATGAAAGCACTGCATATAATGATGAAAGCACTGCATATAATGATGAAAGCACTGCATATAATGATGAAAGCACCGCATATAATGACGAAAGCACTGCATATAATGACGAAAGCACCACATATATATATATATATAATGATGAAAGCACTGCATATATATATATATATATATATATATATATATATAATGATGAAAGCACTGCATATAATGATGAAAGCACCGCATATAATGATGAAAGCACTGCATATAATGATGAAAGCACTGCATATAATGAGGAAAGCACTGCATATAATGATGAAAGCACTGCATATAATGATGAAAGCACTGCATATAATGACGAAAGCACTGCATATAATGATGAAAGAACCGCAAATAATGATGAAAGCACCGCATATAATGATGAAAGCACTGCATATAATGATGAAAGCACCGCCTATAGTGATGAAAGCACTGCATATAATGATGAAAGCACGCCATATAATGATGAAAGCACTGCATATAATGATGAAAGCACCGCATATACCGTATTTTCTGGGCGATAACCTGCGGGTTATCTGTTAATTTTGCTAGGAAACATAATTAGTGCGGGTAATAGACCAATAGTAATAGGGTGGTGCGGGTAATCTGTTGAATTCTTAAGACGACGCCATCACGAGGACCAGAGAACAAGGATTCTACTTTCATCTTTCAACTACTGGTACTGTACTTTTTTAACATCTTGTGGTCCCTAACCAAGGGAGCACGCCAGACTGACCTGTATTTCTTCTTCGTTGTTCGATGTTCCTTCATTTATATTCAGCCATTTTTAATAATGCGGTATATTCATTAGCGTACCGCAGGCGCGGGCTACGGCCCGATTATTTCATTTTCGGAACGCGCTCGAGTTTCCTTCGGCCCCGTAACCCGCGCCTGCGATACGCTAATGATATATACCGCATTATTCAAAATGGCTGAATATTATGAAGGAACGCCGAACAAAGAAGAAATACAAGTCAGTCTGGCATGCTCCCTTGCCCAAACCTATTATTAGCAGCTGCGGGTTATGCCATGGTGCGGGTAATACGCTGATTTATTTTTCCAAAAGTGACATTTTTGTTGCTGTGCGGATTATACGCCGTGCGGGTTATCACCCAGAAAATACGGTAATGATGAAAGCACTGCATATAATGATGAAAGCACTGCATATAATGATGAAAGCACTGCATATAATTATGAAAGCAGTGCATATAATGATGAAAGCACCGCATATAATGATGAAAGCACTGCATATAATGACGAAGGCACCGCATATCATGATGTAAGCACTGCATATAATGATGAAAGCACTGCATATAATGAAATCACTGCATATAATGATGAAAGCACTGCATATAATGATGAAAGCACTGCATATAATGATGAAAGCACTGCATATAATGATGAAAGCACTGCATATAATGATGAAAGCACTGCACATAACGAGGAAAGCACCGCATATAATGATGAAAGCACTGCATATAATGAAAGCACTGCATATAATGATGAAAGCACTGCATATAATGATGAAAGCACTGCATATAATGATGAAAGCACCGCATATAATGACGAAAGCACTGCATATAATGACGAAAGCACCACATATATATATATATATATATATATATAATGATGAAAGCACTGCATATATATATATATATATATATAATGATGAAAGCACTGCATATAATGATGAAAGCACCGCATATAATGATGAAAGCACTGCATATAATGATGAAAGCACTGCATATAATGAGGAAAGCACTGCATATAATGATGAAAGCACTGCATATAATGATGAAAGCACTGCATATAATGACGAAAGCACTGCATATAATGATGAAAGAACCGCAAATAATGATGAAAGCACCGCATATAATGATGAAAGCACTGCATATAATGATGAAAGCACCGCATATAGTGATGAAAGCACTGCATATAATGATGAAAGCACGCCATATAATGATGAAAGCACTGCATATAATGATGAAAGCACCGCATATACCGTATTTTCTGGGCGATAACCTGCGGGTTATCTGTTAATTTTGCTAGGAAACATAATTAGTGCGGGTAATAGACCAATAGTAATAGGGTGGTGCGGGTAATCTGTTGAATTCTTAAGACGACGCCATCACGAAGACCAGAGAACAAGGATTCTACTTTCATCTTTCAACTACTGGTACTGTACTTTTTTAACATCTTGTGGTCCCAAACCAAGGGAGCACGCCAGACTGACCTGTATTTCTTCTTCGTTGTTCGATGTTCCTTCATTTATATTCAGCCATTTTTAATAATGCGGTATATTCATTAGCGTACCGCAGGCGCGGGCTACGGCCCGATTATTTCATTTTCGGAACGCGCTCGAGTTTCCTTCGGCCCCGTAACCCGCGCCTGCGATACGCTAATGATATATACCGCATTATTCAAAATGGCTGAATATTATGAAGGAACGCCGAACAAAGAAGAAATACAAGTCAGTCTGGCATGCTCCCTTGCCCAAACCTATTATTAGCAGCTGCGGGTTATGCCATGGTGCGGGTAATACGCTGATTTATTTTTCCAAAAGTGACATTTTTGTTGCTGTGCGGATTATACGCCGTGCGGGTTATCACCCAGAAAATACGGTAATGATGAAAGCACTGCATATAATGATGAAAGCACTGCATATAATGATGAAAGCACTGCATATAATTATCAAAGCACTGCATATAATGATGAAAGCACCGCATATAATGATGAAAGCACTGCATATAATGATGAAAGCACTGCATATAATGAAAGCACTGCATATAATGATGAAAGCACTGCATATAATGATGAAAGCACTGCATATAATGATGAAAGCACTGCATATAATGATGAAAGCACTGCATATAATGATGAAAGCACTGCATATAATTATCAAAGCACTGCATATAATGATGAAAGCACTGCATATAATGATGAAAGCACTGCATATAATGAAAGCACTGCATATAATGATGAAAGCACTGCATATAATGATGAAAGCACTGCATATAATTATCAAAGCACTGCATATAATGATGAAAGCACCGCATATAATGATGAAAGCACTGCATATAATGATGAAAGCACTGCATATAATGAAAGCACTGCATATAATGATGAAAGCACTGCATATAATGATGAAAGCACGGCATATAATGATGAAAGCACTGCATATAATGATGAAAGCACCGCATATAATGATGAAAGCACTGCATATAATGAAAGCACTGCATATAATGATGAAAGCACTGCATATAATGATGAAAGCACTGCATATAATGATGAAAGCACCGCATATAATGATGAAAGCACTGCATATAATGATGAAAGCACTGCATATAATGAGGAAAGCACCGCATATAATGATGAAAGCACTGCATATAATGATGAAAGCACCGCATATAGTGATGAAAGCACTGCATATAATGATGAAAGCACGCCATATAATGATGAAAGCACTGCATATAATGATGAAAGCACCGCATATACCGTATTTTCTGGGCGATAACCTGCGGGTTATCTGTTAATTTTGCTAGGAAACATAATTAGTGCGGGTAATAGACCAATAGTAATAGGGTGGTGCGGGTAATCTGTTGAATTCTTAAGACGACGCCATCACGAAGACCAGAGAACAAGGATTCTACTTTCATCTTTCAACTACTGGTACTGTACTTTTTTAACATCTTGTGGTCCCAAACCAAGGGAGCACGCCAGACTGACCTGTATTTCTTCTTCGTTGTTCGATGTTCCTTCATTTATATTCAGCCATTTTTAATAATGCGGTATATTCATTAGCGTACCGCAGGCGCGGGCTACGGCCCGATTATTTCATTTTCGGAACGCGCTCGAGTTTCCTTCGGCCCCGTAACACGCGCCTGCGATACGCTAATGATATATACCGCATTATTCAAAATGGCTGAATATTATGAAGGAACGCCGAACAAAGAAGAAATACAAGTCAGTCTGGCATGCTCCCTTGCCCAAACCTATTATTAGCAGCTGCGGGTTATGCCATGGTGCGGGTAATACGCTGATTTATTTTTCCAAAAGTGACATTTTTGTTGCTGTGCGGATTATACGCCGTGCGGGTTATCACCCAGAAAATACGGTAATGATGAAAGCACTGCATATAATGATGAAAGCACTGCATATAATGATGAAAGCACTGCATATAATTATCAAAGCACTGCATATAATGATGAAAGCACCGCATATAATGATGAAAGCACTGCATATAATGATGAAAGCACTGCATATAATGAAAGCACTGCATATAATGATGAAAGCACTGCATATAATGATGAAAGCACTGCATATAATTATCAAAGCACTGCATATAATGATGAAAGCACTGCATATAATGATGAAAGCACTGCATATAATTATCAAAGCACTGCATATAATGATGAAAGCACCGCATATAATGATGAAAGCACTGCATATAATGATGAAAGCACTGCATATAATGAAAGCACTGCATATAATGATGAAAGCACTGCATATAATGATGAAAGCACTGCATATAATTATCAAAGCACTGCATATAATGATGAAAGCACCGCATATAATGATGAAAGCACTGCATATAATGATGAAAGCACTGCATATAATGAAAGCACTGCATATAATGATGAAAGCACTGCATATAATGATGAAAGCACGGCATATAATGATGAAAGCACTGCATATAATGATGAAAGCACTGCATATAATGAGGAAAGCACCGCATATAATGATGAAAGCACTGCATATAATGAAAGCACTGCATATAATGATGAAAGCACTGCATATAATGATGAAAGCACTGCATATAATGATGAAAGCACCGCATATAATGATGAAAGCACTGCATATAATGATGAAAGCACTGCATATAATGAGGAAAGCACCGCATATAATGATGAAAGCACTGCATATAATGAAAGCACTGCATATAATGATGAAAGCACTGCATATAATGATGAAAGCACTGCATATAATGATGAAAGCACTGCATATAATGATGAAAGCACCGCATATAATGATGAAAGCACCGCATATAATGATGAAAGCACTGCATATCATGATGAAAGCACCGCATATAATGACGAAAGCACTGCATATAATGACGAAAGCACCACATATATATATATATATATAATGATGAAAGCACTGCATATATATATATATATATATATATAATGATGAAAGCACTGCATATAATGATGAAAGCACCGCATATAATGATGAAAGCACTACATATAATGAGGAAAGCACTGCATATAATGATGAAAGCACTGCATATAATGATGAAAGCACTGCATATAATGACGAAAGCACTGCATATAATGATGAAAGAACCGCAAATAATGATGAAAGCACCGCATATAATGATGAAAGCACTGCATATAATGATGAAAGCACCGCATATAGTGATGAAAGCACTGCATATAATGATGAAAGCACGGCATATAATGAGGAAAGCACCGCATATAATGATGAAAGCACTGCATATAATGAAAGCACTGCATATAATGATGAAAGCACTGCATATAATGATGAAAGCACTGCATATAATGATGAAAGCACCGCATATAATGATGAAAGCACTGCATATAATGATGAAAGCACTGCATATAATGAGGAAAGCACCGCATATAATGATGAAAGCACTGCATATAATGAAAGCACTGCATATAATGATGAAAGCACTGCATATAATGATGAAAGCACTGCATATAATGATGAAAGCACTGCATATAATGATGAAAGCACCGCATATAATGATGAAAGCACCGCATATAATGATGAAAGCACTGCATATCATGATGAAAGCACCGCATATAATGACGAAAGCACTGCATATAATGACGAAAGCACCACATATATATATATATATAAATAATGATGAAAGCACTGCATATATATATATATATATATAATGATGAAAGCACTGCATATAATGATGAAAGCACCGCATATAATGATGAAAGCACTGCATATAATGAGGAAAGCACTGCATATAATGATGAAAGCACTGCATATAATGATGAAAGCACTGCATATAATGACGAAAGCACTGCATATAATGATGAAAGAACCGCAAATAATGATGAAAGCACCGCATATAATGATGAAAGCACTGCATATAATGATGAAAGCACCGCATATAGTGATGAAAGCACTGCATATAATGATGAAAGCACGGCATATAATGATGAAAGCACTGCATATAATGATGAAAGCACCGCATATACCGTATTTTCTGGGCGATAACCTGCGGGTTATCTGTTAATTTTGCTAGGAAACATAATTAGTGCGGGTAATAGACTAATACTAATAGGGTGGTGCGGGTAATCTGTTGAATTCTTAAGACGACGCCATCACGAAGACCAGAGAACAAGGATTCTACTTTCATCTTTCAACTACTGGTACTGTACTTTTTTAACATCTTGTGGTCCCAAACCAAGGGAGCACGCCAGACTGACCTGTATTTCTTCTTCGTTGTTCGATGTTCCTTCATTTATATTCAGCCATTTTGAATAATGCGGTATATTCATTAGCGTACCGCAGGCGCGGGCTACGGCCCGATTATTTCATTTTCGGAACGCGCTCGGGTTTCCTTCGGCCCCGTAACCCGCGCCTGCGATACGCTAATGATATATACCGCATTATTCAAAATGGCGGAATATTATGAAGGAACGCTGAACAAAGAAGAAATACAAGTCAGTCTGGCATGCTCCCTTGCCCAAACCTATTATTAGCGGCTGCGGGTTATGCCATGGTGCGGGTAATACGCTGATTTATTTTTCCAAAAGTGACATTTTTGTTGCTGTGCGGATTATACGCCGTGCGGGTTATCACCCAGAAAATACGGTAATGATGAAAGCACTGCATATAATGATGAAAGCACTGCATATAATTATGAAAGCACTGCATATAATGATGAAAGCACCGCATATAATGATGAAAGCACTGCATATAATGATGAAAGCACTGCATATAATGAAAGCACTGCATATAATGATGAAAGCACTGCATATAATGATGAAAGCACTGCATATAATGATGAAAGCACTGCATATAATGATGAAAGCACTGCATATAATGATGAAAGCACTGCATATAATGATGAAAGCACTGCATATAACGAGGAAAGCACCGCATATAATGATGAAAGCACTGCATATAATGAAAGCACTGCATATAATGATGAAAGCACTGCATATAATGATGAAAGCACTGCATATAATGATGAAAGCACCGCATATAATGATGAAAGCACTGCATATAATGATGAAAGCACTGCATATAATGAGGAAAGCACCGCATATAATGATGAAAGCACTGCATATAATGAAAGCACTGCATATAATGATGAAAGCACTGCATATAATGATGAAAGCACTGCATATAATGATGAAAGCACCGCATATAATGATGAAAGCACTGCATATAATGATGAAAGCACCGCATATAATGACGAAAGCACTGCATATAATGACGAAAGCACCACACATATATATATATATATATATATATATATATATATATATATAATATATATATATATATATATATATATATATTTCTAAAACTCATTAATAATTCATGAGGAAAACACAAAGAAAATCCATGTTTTATGAGTGTCTGTATACGTGATACAGATTCCTCTTGATTTACATAAGTTTTAGCTTTGATTTCTCGACTTAGACAACGTTTTTTTAGAAAAATTACTACGCCAATGAACTAACCAAATCGGATCGTTTTAGAAGTCATTTACAGAATTCGTGTCCGTTCTGTATCGGGATACAGGCACTCGGCTTCGCCTCGTGTCTGTATACCCCGATACAGAACGGCCACTCATTCTGTAAATAGTACATATATATATATATATATATATATATATATATATATATATATATATATATATATATATATAATGATGAAAGCACTGCATATATATATATATATGTAATGATGAAAGCACTGCATATAATGATGAAAGCACCGCATATAATGATGAAAGCACTGCATACAATGATGAAAGCACTGCATATAATGAGGAAAGCACTGCATATAATGATGAAAGCACTGCATATAATGATGAAAGCACTGCATATAATGACGAAAGCACTGCATATAATGATGAAAGCACCGCATATAATGATGAAAGCACTGCATATAATGATGAAAGCACTGCATATAATGACGAAAGCACTGCATATAATGATGAAAGCAGCGCATATAATGATGAAAGCACTGCATATAATGATGAAAGCACCGCATATAATGATTAAAGCACTGCATATAATGATGAAAGCACTGCATATCATGATGAAAGCACCGCAGATAATGATGAAAGCACCTCATATAATGATGAAAGCACTGCATATAATGAGGAAAGCACCGCATATAATTATGAAAGCACTGCATATAATGATGAAAGCACTGCATATAATGATGAAAGCACCGCATATAATGACGAAAGCACTGCATATAATGACGAAAGCACCACATATATTTATATATAATGATGAAAGCACTGCATATATATATATATATATATATATATATAATGATGAAAGCACCGCATATAATGATGAAAGCACTGCATATAATGATGAAAGCGCTGCATGTAATGAGGAAAGCACTGCATATAATGATGAAAGCACTGCATATAATGATGAAAGCACTGCATATAATGACGAAAGCACTGCATATAATGATGAAAGCACCGCATATAATGATGAAAGCACTGCATATAATGATGAAAGCACTGCATATAATGACGAAAGCACTGCATATAATGATGAAAGCAGCGCATATAATGATGGAAGCACTGCGTATAATGATGAAAGCACCGCATATAATGATGAAAGCACTGCATATAATGATGAAAGCACTGCATATCATGATGAAAGCAACGCATATAATGATGAAAGCACCTCATATAATGATGAAAGCACTGCATATAATGATGAAAGCACGGAATATAATGATGAAAGCACTGCATATAATGATGAAAGCACTGCATATAATGATGAAAGCACTGCATATAATGATGAAAGCACTGCATATAATGATGAAAGCACTGCATATAATGATGAAAGCACCGCATATAATGATGAAAGCACTGCATATAATGATGAAAGCACTGCATATAATGAGGAAAGCACCGCATATAATGATGAAAGCACTGCATATAATGAAAGCACTGCATATAATGATGAAAGCACTGCATATAATGATGAAAGCACTGCATATAATGATGAAAGCACCGCATATAATGATGAAAGCACCGCATATAATGATGAAAGCACTGCATATCATGATGAAAGCACCGCATATAATGACGAAAGCACTGCATATAATGACGAAAGCACCACATATATATATATATATATAATGATGAAAGCACTGCATATATATATATATATAATGATGAAAGCACTGCATATAATTATGAAAGAACCGCAAATAATGATGAAAGCACCGTATATAATGATGAAAGCACTGCATATAATGATGAAAGCACGGCATGTAATGATGAAAGCACTGCATATAATGATGAAAGCACCGCATATACCGTATTTTCTGGGCGATAACCTGCGGGTTATCTGTTAATTTTGCTAGGAAACATAATTAGTGCGGGTAATAGACTAATAGTAATAGGGTGGTGCGGGTAATCTGTTGAATTCCTAAGACGACGCCATCACGAAGACCAGAGAACAAGGATTCTACTTTCATCTTTCAACTACTGGTACTGTACTTTTTTAACATCTTGTGGTCCCAAACCAAGGGAGCACGCCAGACTGAGCTGTATTTCTTCTTCGTTGTTCGATGTTCCTTCATTTATATTCAGCCATTTTGAATAATGCGGTATATTCATTAGCGTACCGCAGGCGCGGGCTACGGCCCGATTATTTCATTTTCGGAACGCGCTCGGGTTTCCTTCGGCCCCGTAACCCGCGCCTGCGATACGCTAATGATATATAGCGCATTATTCAAAATGGCTGAATATTATGAAGGATCGCCGAACAAAGAAGAAATACAAGTCAGTCTGGCATGCACCCTTGCCCAAACCTATTATTAGCAGCTGCGGGTTATGCCATGGTGCGGGTAATACGCTGATTTATTTTTCCAAAAGTGACATTTTTGTTGCTGTGCGGATTATACGCCGTGCGGGTTATCACCCAGAAAATACGGTAATGATGAAAGCACTGCATATAATGATGAAAGCACTGCATATAATTATGAAAGCACTGCATATTATGATGAAAGCACCGCATATAATGATGAAAGCACTGCATATAATGATGAAAGCACTGCATATAATGAAAGCACTGCATATAATGATGAAAGCACTGCATATAATGATGAAAGCACTGCATATAATGATGAAAGCACTGCATATAATTATGAAAGCACTGCATATAATGATGAAAGCACCGCATATAATGATGAAAGCACTGCATATAATGATGAAAGCACTGCATATAATGAAAGCACTGCATATAATGATGAAAGCACTGCATATAATGATGAAAGCACTGCATATAATGATGAAAGCACTGCATATAATGATGAAAGCACTGCATATAACGAGGAAAGCACCGCATATAATGATGAAAGCACTGCATATAATGAAAGCACTGCATATAATGATGAAAGCACTGCATATAATGATGAAAGCACTGCATATAATGAGGAAAGCACCGCATATAATGATGAAAGCACTGCATATAATGATGAAAGCACTGCATATAATGATGAAAGCACCGCATATAATGATGAAAGCACTGCATATAATGATGAAAGCACTGCATATAATGAGGAAAGCACCGCATATAATGATGAAAGCACTGCATATAATGAAAGCACTGCATATAATGATGAAAGCACTGCATATAATGATAAAAGCACTGCATATAATGATGAAAGCACCGCATATAATGATGAAAGCACCGCATATAATGATGAAAGCACTGCATATAATGATGAAAGCACCGCATATAATGACGAAAGCACTGCATATAATGACGAAAGCACCACATATATATATATATATATATATATATATATATATATATATATATATATATATATATATATATATATAATATATATATATATATATATAAGTGAGTTATGGTTCACGAAATGTTAGAGAGTGCTCAATACCATATAGATAGAGCAAAATACAAAGTATAAAGTATAGTTTTACCTTAAAGTCTTCGCTACCAGAGGTTTCACCAGAGGTTGAAAGCACTGCGTATAATGATGAAAGCACCGCATATAATGATGAAAGCACTGCATATAATGATGAAAGCACTGCATATCATGATGAAAGCACCGCATATAATGATGAAAGCACCTCATATAATGATGAAAGCACTGCATATAATGATGAAAGCACGGAATATAATCCCGTTTAGGGTGAAACCTCTGGTAGCGAAGACTTTAAGGTAAAACTATACTTTATACTTTATATATATATATATATATATATATAATGATGAAAGCACTGCATACATATATATGTAATGATGAAAGCACTGCATATAATGATGAAAGCACCGCATATAATGATGAAAGCACTGCATATAATGATGAAAGAACTGCATATAATGAAAGCACTGCATATAATGATGAAAGCACTGCATATAATGATGAAAGCACTGCATATAATGATGAAAGCACTGCATATAATGAGGAAAGCACTGCATATAATGATGAAAGCACTGCATATAATGATGAAAGCACTGCATATAATGACGAAAGCACTGCATATAATGATGAAAGCACCGCATATAATGATGAAAGCACTGCATATAATGATGAAAGCACTGCATATAATGACGAAAGCACTGCATATAATGATGAAAGCAGCGCATATAATGATGAAAGCACTGCATATAATGATGAAAGCACCGCATATAATGATGAAAGCACTGCATATAATGATGAAAGCACTGCATATCATGATGAAAGCACCGCAGATAATGATGAAAGCACCTCATATAATGATGAAAGCACTGCATATAATGAGGAAAGCACCGCATATAATTATGAAAGCACTGCATATAATGATGAAAGCACTGCATATAATGATGAAAGCACCGCATATAATGACGAAAGCACTGCATATAATGACGAAAGCACCACATATATTTATATATAATGATGAAAGCACTGCATATATATATATATATATATATATATATATAATGATGAAAGCACCGCATATAATGATGAAAGCACTGCATATAATGATGAAAGCGCTGCATGTAATGAGGAAAGCACTGCATATAATGATGAAAGCACTGCATATAATGATGAAAGCACTGCATATAATGACGAAAGCACTGCATATAATGATGAAAGCACCGCATATAATGATGAAAGCACTGCATATAATGATGAAAGCACTGCATATAATGACGAAAGCACTGCATATAATGATGAAAGCAGCGCATATAATGATGAAAGCACTGCGTATAATGATGAAAGCACCGCATATAATGATGAAAGCACTGCATATAATGATGAAAGCACTGCATATCATGATGAAAGCACCGCATATAATGATGAAAGCACCTCATATAATGATGAAAGCACTGCATATAATGATGAAAGCACGGAATATAATGATGAAAGCACTGCATATAATGATGAAAGCACGGCATATAATGACGAAAGCACTGCATATAATGATGAAAGCAACGCATATAATGATGAAAGCACTGCATATAATGATGAAAGCACCGCATATAATGATGAAAGCACTGCATATAATGATGAAAGCACTGTATATAATGATGAAAGCACTGCATATAATGATGAAAGCACTGCATATAATGATGAAAGCACCGCATATAATGATGAAAGCACTGCATATAATGATGAAAGAACTGCATATAATGAGGAAAGCACTGTATATAATGATGAAAGCACTGCATATAATGAAGAAAGCACTGCATATAATGATGAAAGCACTGCATACAGTGGCGCTCAAAAGTTTTGTAACACCTGCGTGGGGTTTTTACACCCACAGTACACGCACTTTACAAGTGCGTGTGGTACATATTGCGTGTAGTGAAACTACACGAAGCTTCGCACTACATGCAACCTTCCACTACACGCAGTTGCGTGTAGTTACACTCACACACAGTTTGTGTGTAGTTGACTGCACGTGAATCACTTTTGATTGAAAAAAATAAAGCGTGACACTTCACAAATATTATAAATAAACGATTATTCTACCGAAACTGCAAAACTACACAGAGCTACAACAATTTTTTCAACAGCACTGGCAATTTATGCATTTAATTCGATGTGACGTTACAGCGGCGTCTAAAACAAACACGCAGAATTTCCGTCTGGTCATGGCGACGGATTCGTTGTGCAATGTTTTACGGCGTCTCTTCCGAAGTGAGGAGTTAGAAGGCAGAAATATTTCTGGTAAGAAAGAAAAACTGGCTGTGGATCCTGTGCGTGTTGAAATAATAAAATCGTACGTGTGTCAGATGTATCGGACATCACCAGTTGATATTCCCGAAGCTTGGAGTAAGTACCGACGTGCTATGGACGAGTTAAACGTAAACATTAAGTATTTATAAGAACCAGTTTATTTGTGACCAGATGGAAGATTTCTTTTTTAATTAAATAAAACTTTTCTTTACTTTTACTGTTGTTTTCATTATTCTTATATAAATCAATGATTTCCACGCTGACTGTTTTAAACGTAGCATTTTTGCTATACCGAATCAAACGTGCGGGTTACAAGTGTTTGAAAGTTAAACTAAATCGAAAGCAATAAAAATTCAGCACTGACGCTAAATTATTACAAGGTTGACAGGCAAATTAAATTCGACAATTGCTATCTAATCCGGATTCAAACGTCGAATTCTTGCAAATTTTAGTTTTGACGCAAGGTTCGGAATGGCAGCTTTCGCATTTCAGTGGCGTCAGGCTAATTCAATTGATCATGAGTTTCACACAGTAGAAATTTGACAAACAACTTGTTCGGGTTTGACTCAAAATTCTCACGTGGAGAATCATCTCAAATTGATCCCTCCAATCGCCACGATCGCTGCAATAGCTATAGTCGTGATCGCTACGATCGCCAAGGTAGAAAATGTTCTATCTCGGCGATCGTGCATGTTGATTGCATTGATCGTATGATCGCTGCAATCGCTGAGTGTTTTTTGAGCGATCGTAGCGATCATATGAAAACTAGGCTTATGCTTTTACCAAATATTTCGGTGAAATATTACCATACACTCATCTACACGCAAAACTATGTGTAGTTATGTATTGATCATACACAAAGTTTTGTGTAGTTATTATACACGAAGCTTTGCGTGTAGTTACTGTATTATCCATGAAGCTTTGCGTGTAGTTATTTACACGAAGCTTTGCGTGTAGTTATTATACACGAAGCTTTGAGTGTAGTTACTGTATTATGCGTGAAGCTTTGCGTGTAGTTACTGTATTATGCATGAAGCTTTGCGTGTAGTTATTTACACGAAGCTTTGCGTGTAGTTATTATACACGAAGCTTTGCGTGTAGTTATTATACACGAAGCTTTGCGTGTAGGGATTATACACGAAAGCTTTGCCTGTAGTGCGTGTATGTATGTTGCGTGTACACGCACTTCAGTCCACGAAGGTGTTACAAAACTTTTGAGCACCACTGTATAATGATGATAGCACCACATTTAATGATGAAAGCACTGCATATAATGATGAAAGCACTGCATATAATTATGAAAGCACTGCATATAATGATGAAAGCACTGCATATAATGATGAAAGCACCGCATATAATGACGAAAGCACTGCATATAATGAGGAAAGCACCGCATATAATGATGAAAGCACTGCATATAATGACGAAATCACTGCATATAATGATGAAAACACTGCATATAATGATGAAAGCACTGTATATAATGATGAAAGCACTGCATATAATGACGAAAGCACTGCATATAATGACGAAAGCACCGCATGCTAGCTTGGTTTTATATTACCTTCTATTTTGGTAAACGAGGCCGAGAAAATATAGGTAAACTTACCAAACAGATGCTGGTCCTTCGCTTAACAACACAAGGACGCCGATACTACGAGTTCCGTCGCAAAGCGTTAATTTCAACCAAAAACCACCAAGGCGGTCTAACGACAACATTGACGAAGCTGACGGCAAAATGTTTGAAGTTCCCAATTCACCTCGTTGTCCAGTTAAAACCATAGAAAAGTTCATGAATCACCTTAATCCATATCACGACGCTTTGTTTCGTCGGCCAAGAGAAATTTGTGCCATGTTTCAAGTGGACGGTGATGAAATTTGGTTCTATAATTCCCCCCTTGGTATAAACACGCTCGGAAATCTACTCAAGACCATGTCGAAAGCCGCCGGAATAATCCCTCACCTAACAAATCATTGCATTCGAGATACGTCTGTCACAGTTTTGTCCGACCACGACAGTAGTATAGTCACAGGTATAGAACCCCTGAGTCAGCATTTTTCCCGGACCTCTTACCCCTAGTTTTTAGTTACCAGGTTGACCGCGTGAGCCCTGTGCGCGCGCATGTGAACCGGAAATACGTGTTTGAATAGAGAAACCGGTTTTTGACAAGTATGATTGTTGTCAGACAATGGTTTAAATTAATAAAGAAGCTGTTTAATGAAACAAACGTGCAATGCTTACGGTCACTGTTTATTTAGTCAGT
Source organism: Paragorgia papillata (assembly GCA_035771165.1). NCBI lineage: Eukaryota > Metazoa > Cnidaria > Anthozoa > Scleralcyonacea > Coralliidae > Paragorgia > Paragorgia papillata. The sequence goes on from JAWNZC010000232.1 coordinate 1,738,258, forward strand.
GTGTTTGTGAACTGGTTGAAGAAACGTGGTAAAGAGAAGCATGGCACATCTGTTTGAGCAAATGTATGTCGACGAAGTGGATTTTGAGGACATTCTAACTTTTGAGCAGATTATCGATCTCGTTTCTACCGAGTTTGTCCATAGACAGATTGAAGAGTTGGAGGAGCTAGTGGCATGTTGCAAGGAGACCGAGGAGGTGGAGATGGAGGAGGTGGATGGTAATCAATGGACTACCATGAGAGAGCCTTGTGAAATTTCTGATGAAGAGTATCGTTGGATGGCCTACACAAACCAAGCTATTTCAATGATTGACCGTGAAGATATTTGGAGGGCAATCGTGGAGGCCTGCAGGATTTTATCGTTTCCTAGTCCTTCCACTTTATGCAGACAGTATTTTGACAGTTTATTTAATCTGAGCTGGTTTATTTGGTCTAAGATGTACGCTGAGACCTCAAGAACAATGAACATTAATAACTTAATGGACTATATAATGTGTACATGCAAACTTAAGTGCCATTCAACTGTGTAATTAAAATTGTGTGTGAATAAAAAAAGTTTTTAAAAACCTAATGCATTGGTCTACTTTCTTCATACTATACATTGTTGCTTGTGGTGACAGTGGTGTACGGTTTAGAGAAAATTTCCAAATGTGGGCTTGTTATGTCAGATCACAAAATGACAGAGCCAAGAGAAATAAAACCCATAACAGACAGAAAATGTTTAGAATCCGTGTTAGCTTTGGTCGTAACGATTTAAATTTAGAGGGTCATCTGCAGATGGGATATAATAGAATGGTTATCCAAATTGACACTGGAGAATCCGTAATATTGTTTCATTCCAAATATGGCGCAACAAATTAATAAAAGAACCAGTCTGGCTATACACTGTGAACGACGTTTGAAAATGCGCCATTCAGACAAAAGTGAAGGTATTCAAACTGTCTTTGTAAATAGAACTTGAATCAAAGATCATTGAAGCGTTTATGAATAAGTTACAAGGGAAAATTAATTACCTGTCAAATGACTTTTGTTTCCTGTACAATTTCATTTGTTTTACTTTTATATATTTATATTGTACACTGTATGATGCGAACGTGTTAATTAGGCACAATTTATGTTCGCATTTGCTCCTTGAACTCGTATTTAAGTTATCATTGTCTTTCTAAGGGGTCCCGAAAACTCGATGTTTCCTAAGGCGCCAGTCAACGTATGCTGTAAGGGATAACTTAATGACAAAGATCGTACTAATAATTAAACTGTTTAATTAAAAGTTAAATGATTAAATGACACAACTTGTGTTTTAAAATGGATTTATTTTGTAGATTGACTTATGAATGCACAAATAATTATTATTCTGTCCCGGTGTTCATGTTACCCATAACGGTTTTGTATCCCAACATTCGTTGTAGAAGGAATTTTCTTTGATTTATAGCCGCATTTATACTTTCATCTTCATCGTAGCCTTCTTCATCCATTAAACGTTTCATTGTTTTCATAATTTTCTTGTGGGTACTGTCACGTTGAAGCTGCTTTACTAATCGAATGTACTTTTTGTATGTTTTTGCCATTTCTCTGGTATATTCTGGAACCAACGTAGCGTAGGCATGTTTCATAGCTTCGTCAATAGTAATGTTGTTTTCTTGCATTGTTTTTTCGATTAAAGCATTTCGTTTAGGATCCACCTTTTCAAAAACTTCATTTAATATATATTCCCAGAGTGTGTCGTTTTCTTCATCTTCCTCGCATTCGGACTCTTCAGAATGTTCGCTAGTACTTTCCTCATCGATGGACAAGTTCTTTTCCGTCGGCGATATGCTGTTTTCTTCTTCCGTCGACAATATGCTGTTTTTTTCGTCTGTAGAAGAGTCGTCTTCTCCATCTTCCACCGACTCATTGCTATTTTCTTCATCGCTGTATGCATCCGTACTTTCATTAGTGCAAGAGTCGTCTTCTCCATCTTCTTCCGACTCATTGCTATTTTCTTCATCGCTGCATGCATCCGTACTTTCATTCTCCATCACTACATCGTTATGCTTATCTGTATCGTATCCTCCCCCTGAAATAACTGAAATGTCACCTTGTTCCACCAGAAGCGGATAAACAAAACAGATGGCTTGATGTCGTCTTACGTTATACGCAGACGAAAAACGCTTCATACACTGGTTACACTGATAACAATTACCCATACTACCACCAGCAAAAATTGAGGAGAAATGAAAAAACGAGCAGAGAGAGAAATGACTATATATTACGATCTATTGCCTAGTTAACATGTGGTACAAAAACGTTGCCGTGAATCGTGATGCATTGTTTGATTGGACATGTACACTCTCGTAATTTTTTTATAACAGGCAACAAAATCCATATGCGAATTTTGCTCATTATGTTCTCATTGTGCTCATCATGCTTGCGATTGTGCTCATTCGCATTCGCATTATCCTCATTGAGTGCGCATTGTGCTCATTTACATTCGCATTGTGCTCATTCACATTCGCATCTTGTTCATTGAGTGCGCATTGTGCTCATTTACATTCGCATTGTGCTCATTCACATTCGCATTTTGCTCATAATACTCGTGTACTTTGCTCATTACGTGCGCATTGTGCTCATCATGCTTGCGATTGTGCTCATTCACATTCGCATTGTGCTCATTCACATTCGCATTATGCTCATTTTCATTTGCATTGTGCTCATTCACCTTCGCGTATTTTGCTCATCACGTGCGCATTGTGCTCATTTACAGTCGCATTGTGCTCATTCGCATTATGCCCATCACGTGCACATTGTGCTCATTTACATTCGCATTGTGCTCATTCACATTCGCATTTTGCTCATAACACTCGCATACTTTGCTCATCACGCGCGCATTGTGCTCATTTACATTCGCATTGCGCTCATTTACATTCGCATTGTGCTCATTCACCTTCGCATTTTGCTCATAACACTCGCGTACTTTGCTCATTACGTGCGCATTGTGCTCATTTACAGTCGCATTGTTCTCATTCACATTCGCATTATGATCATTGAGTGCGCATTGTGCTCATCATGCTTGCGATTGTGCTCATTCACATTCGGATTATGCTCATTGAGTGCGCATTTTGCTCAAAACACTCGCGTATTTTGCTCATCACGTGCGCATTGTGCTCATAACACTCGCGTACTTTGCTCATTACGTGCGCATTGTGCTCATTTACAGCCGCATTGTGCTCATTCACATTCGCATTATGCTCATTGAGTGCGCATTGTGCTCATTTACAGTCGCATAGTGCTCATTTACAGTCGCATTATGCTCATTGAGTGCGCATTGTGCTCATTTACAGTCGCATAGTGCTTATTTACATTCGCATTATGCTCATCATGCTTGCGCATTGTGCTCATTCACATTCGCATTATGCTCATTCACATTCTCATTGTGTTCCCTTACAAAATCAAGACAGTTTCTACCTGTACAACCCATGTTTTAGACGTTGACCCGACCTCTCACTTACGGTAACTTGTATTGTTATATAAGCCCCGTATAAGCCCTCTGCATGCGATCTATTACTTGTTTAGACCTTTCTGTGTATTTTTTAAAATATTCTTTTGTCTTGTTGACATGCGCACTTCCTATGCTTTCTACTACAGTATAAATGTTCCTGCAGCACCCCAACATCTCTCTTCAGACACTCTCTCTATCTCTCTTCATAATTATATACCATAATTACTTTTTTCGTGCGAAAGTTTGTACAGTGCAAACATGACAAAGTTAGACAACGTTGTCGCTATAATGGACATGGATGGTTTTAACATAGGTAAAAAAGTTCTACTGTAAAGAACTTGGTCTTTGGAAAACTGGAGACGGCGAAGCTTTGTCATTTTTCTTTGACATTGAAAAAACGTGGAGTGATTTGTCGGGGAAGGACAGGTTTAGCTGCAAATGGGTACAGGCGAATGTGCACCGTTTACCTTTAGACGTTCCTCCGAATACAACAAGATCTTTCAAGATCGACTGCTTGGAGAACATAATCGTCCAGTTCTACTCCAAAATTAAGATTGGCGAAAATTCGTCAATCGCCTATAAAGGTGGTCACCTGGAGCGTGATGTTTTGAGACGTCTTGGGATACCGCCTTTGGATTTGGAAATGTTTGGCTGTCCAAAAGCAACAATGTTGATGGAGGATTTAGTATGGCAAGAGACATGTGGAAACCATACCAAGGTGAACGCATTTTCTCACTGCCCAAAAGTAGAAGTTTAAGTTTTTGGAAGATGGTTAGAGCGACAACGAAGACATCCAACGTTTAATTAAGAGAATATTTTGAAACTAACGGTTCTTTTGAGAACCACCAAAACTTAAAAAGCGTACAACGAAATACTCGTACAAAAAAAAACCTGATTTGTCTTTTACCTTGTCGGTCAACACTTGACTAATTACTAATTACACTTGACTTGATTAAAGAAATGAAATTGTATGAATGGGAACTCTTTCCTCACCGTTTTAGACAATTATATTGTCTTCGCATGTAGTTCAGGCCATAAAAGTATAGACAGGGCCAATTAGGGCCTAATCGGGCCATAATACATCTAAATAAGCCAAGATTTTAAAACTAACCGTTCTTAAGGGAAACACCAAACTATTTAAAAAGGGTACAACGAAATACTCGTACAAAAAAAAATCATTTGTCTTTTTTCCTTCTCGGTTAACACTTGACTTCATGATTTTTCTTTGACATTGAAAAAAGATGTCACATAACTTTTTAATGATTAAAGAAGTGACATTGATTATGCATGGGAACTCTTTCCTCACCGTTTTTTCAAAGGTTAACACGCTTATAACGTTTCATGTCGTACACCTTTTAAATTTTATAACAATGTGATTTTGTAGTTTTATTCACTCATTACAACAAACGAAGAACACATGAACGAGACATAAGCGAGTTTATTTTTTATTTCAAAATGATATAACATATAGATACAATGATTAGTATGTTTTGCAATGTAAATTAACAGATAAATGTCAGATATTAGGGCACTTCTATAATAAATGGGCAAGTTCACCGGAGTACAGTATGACGTATGGTGGGCATGCCTGTTCTTGTCCGAAACATGTTCAAACCTAACCCGCAACACTTGCAGATTGAATACAACGGGTTTTTAGACTAAAGTTTCTGTTGCCTGAACTTTGCACCAATACCCATACGAAACACAGTTTACATGGGGAGAAATGTAACATGTCTCGACACAATCTATGGTAAGGAAGTGATGTGCCGGGCCATTGGGCCTCTCCGGGCCAAAATAGTAAGAATCATACGAAGACTAAACAGGATCTTCATAACAAATAAAAAACATATACAGGCTCAACGAAGAAACCCAAGATAACAAAATATTGTTTCGATCAAAAATTGCAAACACTTTCTCGTATTGGAAAAAGTTTCCCACCCGTAAAGTGCTTAAGTTCATCACAAGTTTAAATTGTTGAAATATTTTTTTTTAAGGTGAAACATATTTTTGTACAAAGTGTATACATTTGTATACCGTTCACTTATTCACAAGTACACAAATAATCAAACTGTCCGCCTTAGTCCAATTAAACTAATGTACATGCAAGTGTTGGTCAGTGTTTACAGTCATAAAACTGAACTTCGGAAATATCAATTCACGAGAAGGTAATGTAAAGAAAGAAACATCTTACGAGCACATCAGAGTACATGAGGATTCATGACGAGGATTCAAGACGTTAAATATTTCACACATGCATAATCTTGCGTTGTAAAACGATAATGTTTTTAACATTTTGACTATAGGAAAATAGACAGGAAACAACTGTTCGTGCAATTTACCAAAACAATTAGCCAAGAACATTAATACCTTAATCTTCGTAAAACAAAAGGTCATTATATAAAATACCAAGCATTGTTTGTATTACCAACGAAAAAAATCTGCATTTCAAATTATCGTTTTTCTTGTTTCAAATATATTGGCGCACTTTTCAAACTTGCTCAGGGATCTTCCGTACTCCGAAACCTGACATATTTGCTGTGTCAATATGTGAATCAGACAATTCGCTTTCCGTCATCGCGATTTAACTCGAAAGATTGTTTTCCGCTGAAAGCAAGCGACAGGAACTGAAAAGGTTGGTGAATGACCTAATTCTACATTCAAATAAGTGAAAGTTCAGTGTATGGTCGGTTCAATAATATAATATACAGTATCTTTCATATTCCTAAGGCTAAGTACATCTGTAATACCGATACAAGTTTACATGTCTCTTTTTTCCTATGATGTCTCCTTGGCATCAGTGTAACAGTACGCACAAATATTATACAAGATTCCGAGTTTTACGCTTAAGACAATATGTCTGTGTTCCAAAGAAAGTTGTCGCATATTTTTTTTTCCAATTGTCTATTTGACGACAGTGTAATAGTATACGCAGTTAAGAACGATAAAACCGACGTTAAACAGTTTTATTTTCAAGAATACAGTTAAAAATATTGGCGAGATAAACGTTTACTGGGAACCAAAACACAATTTCAACATCATCAACAAATACTATAATGCTTATAGTCGACATGTATATAATGACGTCTTTTGCATACATTAACGTATACACTTACTTAAGGTTCAAATTATATCCACTTCAAAGTGCAACAGACTTAAAGTTAAAATTTTGCAAACACCTGGTAAGTAATTACTGGGAAAATGCCATAATGACATGAGGAACAAGGTCTAACAATTTGACCGGATATCCCCTCACCTCGATCGAAGCCTACCCAGTAACCATTGTTGACGGACAATGTATGATGTATAAACAATTAGTCAAAAGCTAATGATATGAACTTTGCTAAATCACAATATTGACTATAATTAACTTTCTTCATTAAAATTTGTACATGTACATGCATGAATGTTCAAAATATAACTTGGAAAAAAACAAACATTCGCATCAATAAGTGGGTTACCCCGTAGTTTAACAAAATTAGACCCGTCATAGTATATATTAAATCAGGTTTTGTTTATTTCATCATATGTTTAGGAATATTACATGGCTCAGGACACATTTCAACATCGTACTTTATACAAGATTAAAAGTTTGGATTTTAAGACTTTGTCTCTGTTTCAAACAAAACAATACTCGCCAGTCTTTGCAAGTATATTTTAGCAGTTCAAGTCCATTAACTTGTGGTTTCATGTCATGTAAAGAGTTCATAAACTTTTCGACAATTTTCGCTTCAGAAACTGTTTCCAACGCCACGTCAAAGTACAACCAAATTCGTTCGTCTGATTCCATCATTAAACAGTCGTGTTCCCTCTGTGAAGGATGGTCGATACGACAGCCATTACAATTCTTCAATACCAAGCCTGATATGTTTGAAGCAACTTCGTCGGCATAACAATTTAATAGTTTGTCTTCAATCACCTTCTGTCGATGACTCAGAAATCTTCCTTCATCACCAACATCGCCAGGTACTTCACACATGTTACTTGCCATCGTTTACAGTGTTCTCCTTACAAAACTTTGAAGTTGTGTTCTAGTCACTTGTCACAAAACAACTAGGTTTTTTCAGTTTTTAACTCTTTTAAAATGGTCTCAAACATTGCTATAAATTTCCATTAAACCTATTTCCGTTTCTAAACCTTATACTTGTCAAAAACCGGTTTCTCTATTCAAACACGTATTTCCGGTTCACATGCGCGCGCACAGGGCTCACGCGGTCAACCTGGTAACTAAAAAGTAGGGGTAAGAGGTCCGGGAAAAATGCTGACTCAGGGGTTCTATACCTGTGACTATACTACTCACGACATAGAGGCTAGACACATCAAGGCTGTCACTGGTCACAAATCTGATCTCTCCATTCAGTCGTACAGCTCGAGGGCTTCTTTCCAGCAGAAGGAAAACATGTCGAATATTCTAAGTCGCTTCGTCTCGGGCGAGAGTAATCCTTCCATTCAGTCTAGTCGCTGCAGCTCTACTTACAGCAAGTCAGACCTTATGCAATCATCACCCGCAATGTCTTCGGCACTTGAAACAACTGATCAGGCTAACTCTGATGTCCAGCTTCGCATTGAAAACCAAGCGACATCTTAACACCAAACGGTTTGCTTCTGACAGTTGATCCTTCGAGTATTAATACATAATTTTCACGTGCTTACATGTCATGTGATGTCGCGTGAGTTCGCGCGTGCGTATAAAATTGAATTAAATTATTTTAAAAATTACACGGTGTATGGATTATTTTCTCGAAATTAATATATCTAGGTACAGGGTGTATACTGAAACAATTAGACAACTCGTCCTCGTTGTCTAATTGTTAAAAGGTAAAGCTTTTGTCTGACTAGTCCAAAGTTTTTTTCTGTCTAGTCCTTCGGTCTAGAAAAAAAAAAATTGACTTAACTAAAAAGTAAAGTAGCCAGGCTGCCTTTGTTTAATGTTATCACTTATTAATATTTTTATCAATCGTGAGCGGGCGGAATCCTACGTAATGCTGCAATTTGATTGGCTGCGTGAGCGGGCAGTTTTTTACGATATCTGACCACAGTCACGGAATCCTAAATTTAATTTTAAAATTCATTTAAAATTGACCGATTTTCATAACTATTTCGCTTGCCACAAAAAAAATAAATTCAACAGAGAGCTACGGGGATGCAAATGAGTTATATTATCCAAATGGTTTTGACAACTTCATGTGTAAACAGCGAATTTTAAAAGAAACGCTGGGAAAACTGTGACAAAGCAAAATTTACGAGTTGACATTTATAAAGAAAACAGTTTAAAACGGTAGGAAAAACATACATAAACTTGTGAACAAAGTATTTTGAATCACTAATTAATGAAACTATATAGAAATATATATAAAAAATCATTCCACGAGATTAAGATAGAAAAGCTCAGTGAAACCTTTTGACACTAAACTGTCTTTCTTCTGTTATCCAACCACTATACTCAACAAAACCGCTACAAGTCTTTTACCTTTTAGCCAACCTCATCGAACTCGAGGACCACACTTTCAATTTTCATGCGGTCAGCCAAATATTGAAAGCGACTTTCCAAGCGAACAGCCAAAAACGAGCAAGCGACGAATAAGAACGACGAAGAATCTTTATCAACTATAAACTTTAAAACCACTTGGACTGCATTTTGACTTCCCTTCGTAACTAGATCTTCGACTTTTGAATGTTTTTTTATGACAAAAAAGGTTCCAAGCTTCCCTGTCAGACTGCATGTCGTGAGTTGTTTACTCTCGAACGATAAACTTTGGACTTTTGAATATCACGTGAACGTCATCTCAATTACGCAACTTAAATCAATTATGTTAATTTCTCTAATTATGTAACAAAAAATAAATAAGTTATTTACCGTTTTGGTCGGTCCGTACAGAAAAATATTTGCCCTCGGTCTCAAAAATGGCCCGAAGCCACCTCGGGCAAATATTTTTCTATACGGATCGCCCAGCCGGTAAATAACATATATATCTGAGGAGTTTTGGTTTTGCCTTTATTGCGCGTCCTTTATCAGGAATTAATCTCAGCTTGAAATTAGTGCGGAGACGCAAGGTCTGTGCGGTAAGGAAGAACTCGAAGAAGAAGGTCCTTCGGTCTGGGTGAAAAATATGCGAGTTAACCAAAACATGTTAAAGTAAAAAAGCAGCTTTGATTTACTCCACCTTATATATTTTTGGTAAGTTTTTGCTGGGGTATATCTATCTTTTTGGCTTCTTTATCAGCAAGTTTCGCAATCCTAAATTGAAATCATCAGGAGCGCGTTGTTTGTGGCGGAAGAGAAGGAGTCGAAGGAAGGTCCTTTTGAATTTTGGGTACAAAGTTAAATAAAAATAATTATGGTTCACGACTGCGCTTGAACTAAAATTGCCAACATTTTGCGAATCTAGTAATATTTCCAAATAATATTTTACGTTATAATGGGCGGAAGATTATTTTCCACAGATAAAACTATCAACCCTGCAGTTTTCAAAGTTTCTCGAAGACTCACAAAATACATCCGAGCAATGGCGGGTAAAAAAGCGCGCGCTTTTAGGTTACGTCATAAAATATAAAATTCAAAGTGGAAACTCAACGGTCAAAAGGGATTATGAAAGCAATATCGATATCGATGTGTTTAAAGAAGAAAATTCTATGGTAAGACACAAGCAGAAAAGCTACCAACAATCCAAAGTAAAAGATCAGAGTAAAGCAGCACATTGAAAGAAATAAAGATCAAGATTGAACTGAGCAAGAATATTAAAGGAAAGCAGAATAAACAAAACTAAAACCTCTTCAAAACTCTACACTGTTGAAATAAACGATAATTCCCAGATATAACTCTCTTCAAATTTCCCGAATACAAGGAAAAATAAGTAACCATGTGATCTCATAGCGCACGAACTGGAGCTGTCAAATGATCATGAGAAGGTACACATTATTTTGGTATCTGCGCAGCAGATATATTGCTAACTTTTTTGTGTAACCACTGACCTGTAGTGTGTGCTGTAGTGTAACAGTAACCAATGCGCGACAATTACATCGGGGACAATCGAAGCTCAGAATTTTTTGGCGTCAACGTACAAGCTGTCAGTTTGAACGATGGAAACAAGTATTCTTTAATCCCCGATCGTGTTTGCAGTCGAGGAGCAACACTACATATTTTCGAAGAAAGGCAATATTGCTGATACAAATGGCAAGTATGTTTAACATGACTTGTAGTAAACTTGCAAGTGTGATCCATCACAGTTTTTGTCGACAAAAGGTTTTCAACTCGTTGGGCGATTTATCGAGTCAGGCGACTCAGGACACGTGTAAACTATTTATGAATTAGGACCGTGGTCTTCAAGAGACAAACATATCACTCTTCGGAAGACAAACAGTTCTCTTTGGAGGAAACTAATATACTCAAGCGATATTTTCGTTTCCCTGGACCAAAAACATAACAGTATATCAGAGCTAAAACTAGAAATACATGAATGCAACAACCCCTCGCCCACTTTTATTAAATGCTTTTTTGAAACACCCCCCACCCACCCACCCTGATTAAAATAAGCAGACCTGATATACAGCCAATATATGAAAACAAACAGATATAAAAACAAATGATAATCCTCAAGATAATTCTATAATTTATGGATAAGATGACTAAACTGATTTAACATATCAAAGCTTATCATATCAAACTTACATTTCATTACTAAATTCTGGTTGTACAAAATATGTTTTTAGGAGGTTTCAAAAGGGATTATTTTTAACAAGCTTTAAATGGCTTCCCTATATATGCATACATGTTTTGCAAAGGCGGAATTAAAAGTCAACAGCTCAAAAATTAATACATTTACAATAGAGTCCGAGATAAAAACAACTCGGTAGGATCGGATTCTAGAAAGAAGTATAAAACAGACAACGTTTCAGTCGAAAATTTGGAAATACAGCCAAAAAAATCGCCAAATCCCATGAGTATTTAATAATAAAAGGTGCATGCAATGCCAATGAAAAACATCACATCTACATAAGCTTATAAAGGTAGTATTGTAAGTTAGCTTTAGTTAAGCTGATTTATGGTTTGGACGAGCAAAGGGAAAGCACGAAAACGTGAAGCTGTATATTGTTTAGGTTAAGCGAAAACTTGAAAACGACAAGAAACCTATGTTAACTTTAAAATGATTTGACCACGGAGTGACTACAAACACTGCAGATCGAGTTTTTGTTTACCAGACGGCGTTTGGTTTCTTCAAGTTCTCTGGTTTCTCTTCAAGATATATTAAACGGGTTGTTTGTAACCTTCTTTTCTTCGTGCTCCATTTCGTTTCGTTTAAATAAACGAAAGCAAAATACTATTTGTTTGAGAGTTTATAGTTTTCTACGTCGCTAGTCACCAGTGTCCAAATATTCTTACCGCGTCACATCGTACCAAACATATATAATATATATATATATATATATAAACTATTTCCCAGATTTCGTCTCCCTCGCTTTTTCTACACGCGTGTAAAGTGGACTACACGCATGTCGAGATTAGCACCCTCACCGGCTTCCGGGCCCTACGCCCGGGCTCGTGGACAAGGTCAAGCGTTCGGTGAGAGTATATAAACGAACAGTTTCTCGAGAAAGAAAGACTTTTGGGTATTCAGATTCAAAGAGAAACAATGTTTCATAAATCTAGTAGACATAGTGTCTGTCAATTCTCAAGACCCGGCAACAAATTTTAACTTGATGTATTGAGAGTGTTTGTTTTATACTTTAATACTGCCAGTCAATAGTTGTATTTTTCTTGGTTGAACTCATTATGTAATTGCTTGTGTGTTGCTATAGCAGACCGCGAGGTATAGTATATTTTTACAAAACGTTCACGAGTTTACAGCGCCGGATTAACGGTCTGTTGGGCCTGTAGAGTGTTTTCATGTGACATCAGAAAAATTATAAAATGCACAAAGCTGTCTCTTTAATTTACATGTCCTTAAAGGCTGTTTTTGCCTTGGGAGTTGAAATATTTTCAACTTTCAAAGCCCACTCCGCCCGCGCGGGCAAAGCGGACGTAATGAAAAACAGCCTTAAATGAACAACGTTGCAAATCTCCACCGAAACTGTCGGATATCGATACAAATCATTCTTTAGTTACTGACAGTGTTTATGAAACCTTTGCTAATTACTATATGTACATTCAAAGTGATATTCAAAACATTTTGAAATTAAAAGTTAACTGTTTTTGTTAAAAAGTCAGTTGCATCCATACGAACTCAGAATTTCAGATACTCTGTTGCAGCTCTGGGAACGAAAATGGCGTGCTGTTTTGGCGCCAAAAATAGGTGATTACGCTCCATACTCACACCAGTCTCTTGCTCTGGTTTTGTCGCTTACATATAAGGAGTGATGAATGATAAGTCAGAGTCGAGCTAACCAGCCTAACAGGCTAGGGGCCCAGGAGCCCAGAATAATTTTATTTTTGTGTTTTGACATAATGATATTGGCAAAGAACACTTATTCACGTTATGACACATTATTTGTTTAGTGTTTACTATATTTATTATTAAATTTAATATTGTTGTCTGGCAAAAGAAGGGCAGGGCCTATTTCTCTCGTGGGCCTGGAGCTGTTGCCCCATCCGTCCCCGCCTTAATCCGGCCCTGCCAGTTTACCAGGTTGTCAGTCAAGACATTAAAATAGAACTTTCCGTTATAATCAAATTATAGGTCATACACTTAACTTATAGATTTTCGTTACTCATAGGATGATACAAAATATCAACATAACATTTAGTATAGAAAATGCCGTTAGTACCAGTCTCGTGTTGGTTTTGTTTAAAAAAATGTTCCGGTGCAAAAAACAACTAGCCATGCAGTATTAACGTGAAAAAGAATAATAATTATCAGTTATTTTTTAGTTTAATACGAAAGACCGTTTAACATTTCGCACGAAATATCTATACGTCTTTCGAAACTCGTACAAAAATAGTTTTATCACTCTTGTTCTCACCCTTTCAGTTTTCGGTCGTCTGTTTTCATCTTATTAATTACCAGCAAAAACACGTCTTCTCTTTTCATCTCTATAATTAACTGTATAGTTTTGGAGTTTCTCCTTGGCTTGAATTAATGTGATTATTCCATCTTGTATTGGGCAATATCCTGTCTCTTATATCTATTTATATAACATTCATGCAGTTTCAGTCTTCAGTCACTGAGCTGTGAGTTGTTTGCCAAAATCCTCTCGTGAATCAAACAGACAAAAATGCGGACTGACGGACTGTGGCTAGACAACTAGACAATCGCCTATTGTTTGTGCACAGCACAACCAATCAAAACTGTTAAACCATTTAAATGCACGATTAGCAAAGCCTGACAAAATAATTCGATAAATATTTTTTTAAAACGTCACATATTTAAATTGTCAGACGTTAAAATTTTGAGAGCTTTAATACCGTAAATGTTTCGAATATACATCTGAGTTGGTGACAAAGAGAACTCCAAATACTATACTAAAGGATCGACCTAAAGGAATAATGACAGGAACTGTAAAAGACGCTATTTATAAGTAATAACATGACTTGAGGGAAATTAGCGATTAAATTTCCCGCAGCCGAGGGAAGGTTTGTGAAAAGTTCGTGGACTTTTACAAATCTTCCCGAGGTAAAGCGGAAATTTAATCGCTAGTTTCCCGAAAAGTCATGTGATTAGTTTGTAATATTATGATCGCCGAGGAAAACTTTGAGAATCTTACCGACAGGAAATTTACACGGTTGATCAGAGAAGTTGCATCTAATTTTCCCGTGCATGTTGATGAGGGAAAATATATGCAAGCGGGAAGTTTAGAATAATTTTCAATCATCAACATGCACGGGAAAATTAGGAGACAAAGGGAAAATTTCCCTCTTGCATTAGCGAAGAGGGAAATATAATACGAGGTTTACATTCCCTCGGAGCACAAAAGAATCCGAGGCGATCATGATATTATTATAAGTAACCGCACCAGGGGGTGCTTATACGGAAAAACGCAGTGGAGGAGGGGGGGGGGGGTATTCGAGAGGGCTTATATACGGCCTTAGTACTACCGGCCCCTAATAGTTTTTAAGGTGGCTCGATAGGGAAAAGCTATATGCAATCAGATTTCCCCCTATAAAACATCCAATAATGGCAAGCAACGCTGGTCTAAAAGTGTGGTGTGTTACATGTGATGGCACTACGACCAACATCAGCACGCCACCTTTAAACACCTTGGATGCAGTTTTGGTCAATCGTATGATTCCATGGTTACAAGATTTCAACACCCTTCCACAGGTGAAGATGTATTTGCCACTCTGGATGTATGTCACATGCTGAAGCTTGCCAGGGGCATTTCTTGGCACAATTCATTCAAATGATGGTGAGAAAATACAGTGGCGATTTTTCCATGGCCTTCATCTTATCCAAGAGAAAGGAGGATTCACATTTGGCAACAAATTGTCCACAAACCACATCGAGTATTAGAAACATAAAATATATGTCAGACTAGCTGCCCAAACACTGAATAGTTCAGTTGCCAATGCCATGGATTTCCGAAACATCATCCAGAAACAGTCAGAATTCGAAAATAGCGAAGCGACAGTGACATTCATCAGGACCATGGACAGATTGTTTGACATGCTGAATTCCAGAAACCCCCATGGAAAAGGATTCAAGCAACCTTTAAAGCTAGTGGATGTTAACAAGTGGCAAGAAAGCCTTCAATCAACTGCAAAGTATCTTCTAAGTCTCAAATCCAAGGATGGAAAAGCACTAATTAAACATCGTCGTAAAACCTTTATCCTGGGGTTTGTGATAACCATCAAGTCCACATTTGAAATGGCGAAGGAGATGCTTACAATGGAAAAAATGCCATTCAAGTATGTGTTAACAAACAAGTATTCCCAAGACTACATCGAGCTTCTCTTTTCTGGCATCAGGGCTAAAGACCGAAGGCGGTTGGAATAACAATCCAAACTCTCTCCAGTTCAAATGAGCTCTACGAAGAATGCTCCTTGGGAATGCTGTCACAGCATCAGAATGACAAATTTCTAATCTTAATACTATTGTATTTTGTATACATTGTCAGGTATAAATACTACCGCTCTATCGCTTCAATGTCTACGGACACATTCTCTATAACTAGGATGAGCCAAAACATAAGATGTTCCTGTTTTTCCGTGGTATACTAAAGGATAAAGGATAAAGGACTGGGGATAATCATCCTTACTTGCAGCCAGTGGCTGAATTGCGAAGGACGCAGATCAACGTGGCCGTGTCGAGGCATATCAAAGGCGCTCCAAGCAGCCGCCAACGACTCAGTTCAGACCACGGATCACAGCTAAGATGTTAGGTGTTGACTTTATGGAGGGAGGAATACCGGAGAACCCGGCGAAAAACCCTCGAAGCACAGGAGAGATCAACTACAACTCTACTCACATGAGTCCAAGCCGGACAATGGGGTCATTCCCAAGCGGTCACCCATCCAAGTACTAACCCCGTCTAACCGGGTTTAACTTTTTGGTGAGAGGCAGCGCGCTAAAAGCACACGCCACCCGTGCTCCCCTGGAAAGCTGTGCGTGTGGCCCTGAGGGAAAGCCGTACGAAGTGGATGCGATTCTGCGGATATCAAAGCCGTGTGAGAAGCGCCGAGAACGATTGTTATGGTTTGTCTTCTCTTGCTTATTTATTCTAATATCTTTCATTAAATCTGATTCTACACTAGTTTATGCTTCTACACTTTTATGTATATCTCAAAAACGTTCTTTAATAATTTTTAATAAGAATATGATGAAATTGGATATTTGTTTTCATTTGCGTGAATTCTTACATTACTATTTATAGGTAGCGGTCTTTTCTTTGGAAAAATCGTCTATGTTAATAATTCATGAGCTAATTAGCCAATCAGAGAAAAATATTAGGTCATATGTATGAGTTATAAGAAGACAATAGCTGGTTGAAAGCAACGTTAAAAGTTACACGTTTCTGATAAATGACATAAAATGCTTTGTTTCAGTGAATGTCAGAGGAGGTATAAAGCCTGTCCCACAATGCAATGCGAACAAACTATATTATCAACGCTAAAGCACGCGCGATGCATCATTTATTTATGAGCTGCCGCAAGTGTCGGTCATGGAAGTACGGCGAAGTGAGTCGAGTGTATTGAAGAAAGATCAAGTAATTGTAGTCCACTGTATCGAAGAGAATTCTCACGATTATGTAATTAGTGGGGCGCAGTGTATCACTTTACGCTGTAGTATAATTCATTTAAGCATGATTGGGAAATTAAGGGAACGAAGAGTAGCGATGATCTTCTCGGTTGGTGGTTGGGATCTTGTTCTTCGAAGAATGAATTATCCTGTTTGTATTCAAGTATTGTCATGTTGTGATTTTCAGGTGAATAAAGTTCTTATCTTGCAATAGTTAGTGTGTGACTAGATATTTACCGATCAGTATTATGTTTTCTACTGAACATGTGTCACAGCCCTGCCTCAGATGCACTGACTCAAGTCAGTTTGCACAAGTTGCGTTAAGGCTGACCTGTGACCACTGATCTCAATAAAACCTTATATATAAAGCCAAAAATTGACTCAAAGTTTATATAGATATCAGTGGCTGTGACAGGCTACATATAGCTAGTCTTAGTTAATCGAGTTTTACTTACCGAGACAAAGAACGTTCATTTGCTTCCTTATACTCCTATTCTCAAACAATAGTTCCTTGTCAAGGACAAACCATTCACGGCGGTCCTTATCACAGAATTCAATGTCCTTACTTCAATTGTCATAAATCCGCTTGAGCCTGATGAGGAATATAGCAGTGAAAGTCTCACAGAAACCATGCCACAGTGGGATATTTAAGTACACAAATAGTACAATATTTCGTGCAATTGCACCAATTTTTCTAACCCAAACAAAGTACTATTCCAACCAATTAAACCAATCATAGGCTCAGACGACGATCCAGTAGAAGACATCCAATTACTTTTCCACAATCCCTCGAACAATTCTGTTGGTGACTATGAACACACTGATGGGCCTGCTGCTGGTGATAATGATGACAACAATGACGATCCTGCTGGTGAATATGAACAAACTAACAACCCTGCTGCTGCTGGTGATAACAACGACAACAATGACAATCCTACTGGTGGTGATAACAATGCTAATAATATACATGAAAAAATATCTCGACTGTGTTTGGCTGATTCCAGTGCAGTTAATCCCAAACAAGAGTGCAGAATTGTGTTATCACAGTGCAAAAATCTGTTATCACAGTGCAAAAATCTGTAATCACAGTGCAAAAATCTATTATCACAGTGCAAAAATCTGTTATCACAGTGCAAAAATCTGTTATCACTAAGAACCAATCAAATTGATTGTACAGCGGATTTTTCCCGACACAAAACAAACAAAGATGGCGGCCAAGATTCGGCGGTTTTGGGGATAATTTGTTCAAATTTGAAGCTAGTTATGCTTTAATATTGCCAAGTGAAGTACCTACAAGAAGACCAGAAGCTTCTTTATGCCTCGAGTAAACTTTTTCAAGTAGTAAAGGAAGCGAAGCGTTTTTTAACAAATAAATATGCGAGGAGAGGACGGCTAAACACGTACGTTAAAATGTTAGTACAGTTGTTTTGAACATTTTTTCATGTATATTATTAATAAGTAATAGCATGATTTCTCGTGCAATTTGGGAAAAAAACATGCACTCGTGAGTTTTTCAAATACTTCAAATAGCACTCGTCCTTCGGACTCGTGCTATTTTGACAGTATTTGAAAAACTCACTCGTGCATGTTTTTTTTTTCCAAATTGCACTCGAAACCATGCTATTACCTATACAAACAATGACAATCCTACTGGTGGTGATAACAATGGCAACAATGACAATCCTACTGGTGGTGATAACAATGGCAACAATGACAATCCTACTGGTGGTGATAACAATGGCAACAATGAACACACTAACAACCCTGCTGCTGCTGGTGATAACAACGACAACAATGACAATCCTACTGGTGGTGATAACAATGGCAACAATGACAATCCTACTGGTGGTGATAAAGACAATTTGTACTGTCAAACGTTTGCTGTAAGAGGGTCGTACTGAGAAGAGAGGTTCACCTTCTCCTTCTCCTTCTCCTTCTCCTTCTCCTTCTCCTTCTCCTTCTCCTTCTCCTTCTCCTTCTCCTTCTCCTTCTCCTTCTCCTTCTCCTTCTCCTTCTCCTTCTCCTTCTCCTTCTCCTCCTCCTCCTCCTCCTCCTCCTCCTTCTTCTTCTTCTTCTTCTTCTTCTTCTTCTTCTTCTTCTTCTTCTTCTTCTTCTTCTTCTTCTTCTTCTAATGTACAAAATGAATTTAATAATTTGATGTTTTTTTCTAGAATTTGCTGTATGGGGGTACCGAATAATTATAGAAATAGTAATTATTTTCTTACCCTTAATATACTCAAGCATTCTTAACAGTGATTTCTTCGACAGCTGTTTAACTGATTTTCTGGCATCATGGATGATCTGCCAAATATGGAGGTCTTGTTTCTCCCTGAGTCCTAAGTGAACTGAATTCACCATAAGTGACCGTTCCTAAATAAATGATTATAGAGAGGTGCTGTTCTCAGTATTTCATTACAATTACATACATAATTTGTATTGTGACAAGGACTACCTACAACTTTCAAATTCTGCCCTGTCATAGCCATTTTCACCTTGTTCACAAGTACCCGCAAGCTTTTGTCAGCAAGTGATGTGTATGGAACATATTGTACTGGAACAGCGTATGGTTTCATATTCCTTCGTTCATCAGACACCATTGTGACGAGGACATGGGTTGCTGGAGGTTGTCTTTTTTTCTTAAACAAGTCTCGAAGGTAGGTAAGAAATTCTGGGTGTATGTCTTTGAATTGGAAAATAAATGACTTAAAACAAAAAGTATCCGGACTTAAAAATGCAGACAGGTTCTGGATGATGTTGTGCAAGCGCTGACAATTTTCCAGAGGTTTACTAAATTCCACTACTTCCCAGTTTAGCTCTTTCAGACGTTCTTCAGGTGACCCCACTTTGTCATACTTCTCCTGGTACTCCTTAAGTGAAGTTGACAGTCCAGCTTCTAGAAACCCCTTGTCCTCTATCAACCTCAGTTGAATTCCCTGGAGAAGTGAAGATGTCTCGTTGGGGGAGGAATGCACTTTAAGGCAATGAGTTATCCCACCCTTTCTAACTGAATACTCATCGTTGAGCTGGCCAAGTTTGCCATCTCCAAGATCAACATCTCCATTCCACTCACCCCTTGCAGACTCAAATAAGGCACCCTTTACATCTGTGGCATCAGCCTTTATCCAAAACCGAGCATCTTTATGTGAGAGCACCAATCTTCTGATAGTCTCTCCCTTAAAGACAAATCAATGCAAATAGGTGAAATTATTGAGGACTACACGAATTAGGATGCAATCAGCAGGGGTTAGAAAATATTTTGGGCCCCATTTGCCAGAATGAAAAAAAAGAGAGCAACTTTTAGAATATCATATAAAGATCTTACCTTTTGAAACGCAGTTTTTCAATCGAAACAGCGCCAACTAAAATATCTATAATTTGATCATCAACTGTCACGCTCCGAGCCAAGGGAAGAAAACTAAACGCAATGCATTGTGGGAGGAGCTTCGTACCTCCTCTGGGGTTCTGCCTTGTATGGGGCTGTTTTTGGCTGGCTGAGGCAGCAATGCGTTACAACATGTATAACATTGAACTTACACACACATGGGATTATTATGCCATCTGCAGCTATTCCACTCCACATTTGTCCTCTGAACAGGTGGTTAAAGCGATGGCCTAGCTCTGACACCATAGTTGAATGCCATAAAGCATAGTCTCTGGGCATGGTTATCTTTAAAAAACAAAAATTTTTATAACAAACAACATAACATGGAACCAGTATAATCCTTGAGATATGAAACATTTCATACTGATACAAAATGTACACCTACTGTACAGTGTGACACCTTTCTAACCTGTTGTGAATTTTTGCATGTAAAGAACTCGATTTGGTACTGAACCAATCCAAATGGCATGCGATTCATTTGCATTAGTGCATTAGAGTACCTGAACCATCAGGCCTTTGTTTACCAACACATTGGGCAAATTTAAACAAAAGATTACTTTTTGTGTCTACTGCGCATGCGCAGTAGCACACTATGCCATGAGCTGTTGAGTTTGCTTGTATCACTACGTCACAAACGAACGGAACGCGACGAAAGTTCGCCGAAACTGGCCCGAAAGGTCACCATTTTGTTTTGCTCACGAGGTGTCGAGGTCGTCAAACGTATTTTGTTCGTTTGCCCAAAACCGTGCACGATAAAGTATTAATTCTTTTTTGTTTATCGAGCCACTAACCAAGAGTTCGGTCAGGCGACTCAGGCGCTATTTACGTGGAGATAATATAGAAACGGAATCAAGCTTTTCCAAGATGGCGGCACGAACGAGGAGAAGGTGAGTCTGTTTATTTGCTTTCATAGTTTAATAAAAGTATTTCACAACATTCATATAAAAAATATCAGCATGTAACAAAGTTATAAACATGCTATAGAAAATATACAAGCCAAAAACTTAAAGTAACGCAGATAGATATAAAAGAATAAAATAATTTGTTGACAGGAAAACACTTTTATCAGTATATAATGCTATAATACAACCATACTTTAATTACTGTTGTGAAGTTTGGAATGTGTTTGGTGAAACCCATTCTACACGTGAGTAGTATAGAAACGCCGGTTCTGGACTCAGCTTTGAACCGTTGACCCCACCCTGGTTTTTAAAGATGGCGGCGAAGTTTTCATTCCAAAATGGCCACCGGTTCTGGACTCAGCTTTGAACCATTGACCCCACCCGGTTCTGGACTCAGTTTTAAATTTTGACCTCCCCCTGGTTTTTCAAAATGGCGGCTAAAGTTTTTGGAAGTTGGGTTTTTCAAAATGGCGGCTAAGTTTTTGGGGATGGTTTTGGGAGGTTTTGGGGTTGGTTTAAAAATTGGTGTCCCTTTGAATACAAATTTTTAACACTTTTTTTACTCCTTGGTTCTCCAATGCCCAATCGCCAGTGTTGAAATTCCATCTTCTAATATAACCCTTTTGTCATCTTCAGAATTTAGTGCTATTTTGTTGACATGAATGGTGTTGATGGTATGGTTTGTACTTCTGAAAGTGTTCATTCCTTTTAGTAGGTTTTTCCTTGTAGACAGACATTTGAAGTAATCCTCAAATTTGATATCGTTGTTAATAACACTTTTTGAAATACCTTTACATTTCTTGTCCTCTTTTTCCTCCCATAACCCAGTTAAAGGATTAAACTTTTTTGCCATCTTAATTGCATAAGCTTTTGATCTTAGTCCCACAAAGTCTGAAATTTGGTTAGCACCAGTTTCAAACTTCATCATTCCAAGAACTTTTTTGTTTACACCACACTTAATACCACTTGGATGAGTTTTTGGAAAGTTTGAGGTGTCAAACATGGTTTCAACATCATCTGAGATGTCTTTAAAGAAGTCATCAGTTTTGATCTCATAACACAGGCTGTCTGTGTCAGTAAACAACAGCTTTGCTTTGTCTCCATATTTGGGTTTAATGTAATTATAGTCAAAATCATACATAGAGATTTTGCTTTTGTCCAATATGGCCGCCCCAGAATAGATGGGTTTATTTAATTTGACTCTGGTTTTTCTCATATGAACAGCTCCCAAGTTTTCTGTAAATATATTGATACCATTGTAGTTAGGTTTTTTCGCTAATTTTTCAAGCTGCTTTGCGTCAGAAACAAGTCGAACATCAATCCTGTTTCTAACGTTCTCCATCGTCTTTCCAAAGACGGAGTTGTTCATTAACTTGAAAAAGTCTTTCTCAAAATCATTGGTGGCAGCAGTTCTTAATTTTGTGTTTAATTCAATATATGGTTTCATCCAGGCTTTTTCAATGAAGGAAATTCCGCGATGGATTTTTGTTAACTTTAAACCATTTTTCAGTATTTGTTCAAGAGCTTCATAGTGGAGTACATAGTTTTTTTTGTCATTGAAATTTGGTACCAGCTTCTCCACTTTGTCAATGACCATCCTTTCTGCTGCAAAGGGCATATTGTTATGAGGGTCATGAAGTTCCTTAGGATATTCAAGATCAACCTCTAAAAAACAACCTTCGCCTTCTGTTGTTAAATATTTTTCCCAATCCTTTAACTCTTTTTCTGACATCCATTTGAAATTTCCAACTGGTAATGGTTCTGTCATTGATCCACCATATAGGTTATTACGATCCAAATATGGGATAAAAACACTTTCTTTTTCTGGATCGTACTCCTCCATATACTTATTGTTGGCTTTTGAATGCCTATGGGTAATTGTTGAAATTCCACCACGAATGCCTTTTTCAATCATAAGGTACATATTTGGGTCTGAAAGCAGCTCTAACTTTTGTCCCGTCATTTTCATTAAGGCACCCCAAGCCAGGCCAGGAGTTGTATAGAACCACATGGGATCAAGTCCGTAAGTGGTTTTACTCATTTTCCTGAAATTTTGAATTACATCTCCCAATATAAGAACATCTGTTTTTAAATACAGATCATGATAGTCTTTTAACGTCTTACATTTGAACTTATCCCAAACAGTTTGAGCATGTTTGTAATCCTCATCGCTGATATGATTTTTGGTTAGTCTTGAGTAAAATTTTTCTTTTGGTGGTAATTGTGGGTAGGCAAGCTTTTTAAGGCTGTCCAGGAATTCATAAGGAAAAACACCCTTTTGCTTTAAAAGTTCAACATTTTCTTTGGGATGGTCTTTGAAGCCTTTTTCGGTGTAATGGAACTCTGTTGCTGGTAGGTTTGATGCAAGTGTTGCCAATGAACTTGACATAAATTTTAATGAGTCCAAAAATCTTAATTCCAAAGGAACCCACTTTTTTACTGTTACACCTTTGGCATTCTTTTTGAACCCACCATCCATCCAAAGTTTTTTATTGACACTGATATACTCCTCTTCTGTTTTTGCAATACAACCAATGGGACCATTTGATAGCCCCAAATATTTTGCAATTAAATGACTGTCATATCCACTGAAATTGTGGAACAGAACTGGTATATGTCTTGCTGATCCCATTGAATAATTACAGTCATTATGAGCCGCCCCACGATATTTACCATTTAAATGATCATGATCCCTGACCTTGGATTTTGCGGTGTTCTTTTTGGCCTTCCAAAGACTTCTTGGATCAAAATCTTTAAGTTTTTTATGGGCAAATAACCCACCACAAACATAACAAGTTGTTGCTTGCTGAAATTCCTTTTCATCTTTGGCTGACATTATTATTTTCTTTGGTTCCTTTAAATAGTTATGCCAAATCTTTTTTGCTTCTTTTTCCAAAGCCTCAACAAACATTTGACCGATGTCTTGGAACTCATACTGTTTTGTATAACTTACAGTTTTACCTGGGAATATTGTTGGGTCGGAACATATAATTTGGAAGCAATAACCAATTGGGATGTGTTCCTGATAATTTTGTGTATAACTTTTTTCTTCGTCATTGTTCCTTGTTTTTAAAGTTTTTAACGTACACTCAAAATCAGCCACTATGATGAATGGAACATCCTGGTTTTTCTTAAAATCTTTGCCACCCCACCCCATGATGTCATCAACACCTTTTTCGGGATATTCTTGGATTTGGGCAGCAAAGGTTTTACAGATTGTAATATGTTCCTTTAATATTTCCTCTGTTTTGAAAGGGTTTAAACAATGGTTACACCAAAACTTTTTGTGTTGATGGTTATCATTTTGGTCTGTTAGTAGTCTACCCTTGTCCTTAATACAACTGTAATGGCCATTCCACCAAAACAGGTTAACAATGTTATCATGATCATGGTCAGACCTAGTTAGTTGCATCTGACAAACCTTTTTGATCTCATCATCATATGTTAAAACATTTACACCTATTCCATTGTTTTCTTCAAATTTTGATATGTCCTTAATTGGAACAGGGAATGTTAATCCTTTGCAGTTGAAATTTCTTGCTTCCAGTCTTACATCGGTTCTAACAAGTTCTAAATTTCTTTTGGTTGGTTCTTCCTTTAAAATTTTGCCAATGGCGACTGCATATAAAAAACAGTTTGAATCCTTGTTTTGTGGATTGATGATTGCTTTTTTGTCAGCAACTTCTTTTGGTAATGGTTTGTAACCCCTTCCGTTAATAGGTCTATATTTTGTTATTGAAATGTGTAAAGATTCAACAGATCTTACAGACCATCCTGAACCCTTTTTCTGGTGGGATGCTAAATCTTCCAACATCTCCCTTTTTGATATTTTGTAAAGTTCAGTAACATCTTCCTTTGTTGTCATTGTTTTTGTAAATGCTGGGAAGAAGAATTTTTCAACCTTTTCTTCGCCAGATTCATAGTTATGGTGGACAAGGTTGCAGATCAGTGTTGTTTTGACCTTCTTTGAGTAGTCAATCCCATTGATAAGATTTTCAACAGTTGTTGTTGTTTCTTCTAAAAATAGTGTTGGGTCCTTAAATCCATACCCCAAAATTTCATATATGCCAGCCTGGTCATCCTCATATTTTTTAATTAAAACTGGTTCAATGTTTTTAAGTTCCTTGTTTTTTCGAACCTTTTTCCTGAAAAGCCTACCAAACTTGTTGGCGATAACTCTTCTGCTGCGCTTCCAATATTTTTTGGTTCCTTTCCACTTGTTAGCCCACTTAATTTTGTCCTGTCTTGCCTCCTCTTCTCTAATCTCTCTTGCCCATTTCTGTTGCTCCTTTTTCTGAAGTTTTTTGTCAAGTTTTTTGGTAAGTTTTGTTTGGATTGATGTTTCGTGTTGTTCCTTTTTGAGTTCCTTTTCCTTCTGTTTTTCTTGAAGTTTTGCAAGTCTTTCGGGTTTGAAAGGTTTCATTTCCTTGTCCCGTTGTAGCTGCCTTTGTTTTCTAAGGCGAGCATTCTCTCGTATCTTTAATAATTTTGGGTCAGTTGTAAACTTTGTCATTTATTATACTATAATATGAATTTTTTTTAAATATAAAATGGATAAAACAATGAAAATTAATGAAAATATTAATTTTGTTGATGAAAAGGTTACCGAGTTTGTTAACAATCTTTCGCCATGGACTGCACTTGCTGCTGGGATTGTTTTTGGAAACATTATTTGGATAGGAGCCATAGTACTTTTGTAAAAAACTTCATAAAAAAAAATTTCTATCCAAATTAGGATAAAAATTATTATGACATAAGTTACAACAGTTGAAAATCAAAAAGAAAACCAAAAAGAATGCCGAAACCTTAGAAAACAATACAAAACCTTATTTATTAGTATGGTTTTTTAAAAAAAAAGTTTTAACGACTTACTGACCAATATTTACCTTCAAACATGACATCCCTGTTCCTCTTTATGTAAAATGGTATACAACTTGGGTTTCTGTTTAAACTAAGAGCTGCTTTGTAAATACTTGGGAACACAATTTTTTCATTGCCATCCACAGAAGTAAATGTTATTTTGACAGGTGTTTTGATTGCTTCTTTGTGGTACTTGTCATAAACTTCATTTTTTACTAATGGAATGTCAAGTTTTTCGCAAAGTGTTTTTAAATTTAAACTGTGGGCACCTTTTATACCAAGTTTGCCAGCTATTGTCCTAAGCTCACCTCTTGATGTTGGTGGAAAGTCATTTTCTTCTCGTATTTCTTGCAGTCTGTTGTTTGCACTTGTTCTTAGTTGCATCCTTATTTGAAAGAGTTTTTTGTTTTGTTCTTTGGTGGGTATTATGTAAGCCATTGTTTTATTATATTGTTGGTTTTTAAAATTTCTTATTGTTTTAATAAGAGATTTTTGATTTTGCTAATATTTCTTTTTCTTTTTAATTTTCAAATTTCTTAATCTTTGTTTTTCCTCTTTGTCTTCATCTTCTAACATTTTGTTGTATTCCTTTTCCTTTTTAAGTGCTGCTTCTTCTTTTTCAAGTTTTTCTTTTTCTTCCTTTAGTTTTCTTCTGTTTCTCATTCTTTCGCCAAACAGTTCCTTTAATTCCTTTAGCTCCTTTTCCCTTTTTGTTAGTATTTTCTTTTTGGGTATGTCTTCTTTTGGAACACCTAAGAATATGTAAATTTGGTGTTTTTTAGCGTTAGTGGCACAAGAACCACATTTTTTAAATATTGATACCAATTCATGTAGGTAATAAAATTGTGTTAGGTCTATTTTTGAAAGAATGTAGTTTCTTTCCCTTCTTTGGGCTTCATAGTTAAAATATAGATCGCCAAGTTCTCCAGGAGTGTCTTTTTTAGGTGATGATAACATATAAACAGCTCCCAAATTTTCAGAAAGAATATCAATGTCAAAATAGTTGTCTTTTCTTACAAGTTTTTGTAGCTGGTTTTCGTTTGTAACTAGATGAACACTAACTCTGTTTTGTATTTTTGTATAAAATACCGGAGAATCCCAAAGTTTTTTACCTTCTGAATGAAACATGTTTTCTTTTATTATACTTAAGTTTTTAATAAGTTGATTTTAAATTAAGTTAGAAATAACTCTCTAACTTAACTTTTTATGGTTTTAGTAATAACTACCATTTCTTACATTGCAGTAAACCCATTGGTCCTTTTCATTGTCAATCCATTTTTTTTCAAGGATTTGGTTCCTTCGTTTCTTTCGTTGTTGTTTGATTTGGCGATACCAGTTTAAGATTTTCGTTATCATTGTCATTTGTTTTATTTTGTGTAAAAGACTCAACAGATAACGATTTTTTACAGTTAGGAACTTTTGTATAATTTTTGACTGTTTTGTTTGTCCAGCCTATTTGGACATTGCCTTCCATTGTTAGGTCTTCCTTGCCAAAACTTAAACCAAACTGAAAGCCTTTCTTTGTAATATGGTTTTTGTTATATTTTTCTTTTTGTGTTGACTTTGTGTTACCCATTTGTTTTATTTCCTAACCCACAAAGATTAGAAAAAGTTCAACAAAAATTTAAGCAATATTAACTCAACTGTTATTGGGATCAACAGTATCGACACCACTGTCACCTTCATTAGGATTTTCATCATTTTGTACTTTAACATTTTTGTTTTGACGGGGTCCTTTATCCCAAACATGTTTGGCAATTATGATGCCACCAGTTAGCAAACCAATCATTGGAATGTATGGTGAGATTTTTTTAACCATTGATTTAACATCATTGCAAGATAATTTGTTTGATGATAATTCAGCATCAAGTTTTTCATCATCCTGTACTAGGTCAAGTTGTTCCAATAACTCTGAAAATTTTGTTACAAGTGTCTCTGTTAACAGTGTTGTTGTTTTGTCAAGTTGTGTCCTTTCATAGTTAAGCTTAATTTTTTCAAGTTGGGTCATTGAAGCTTTTTTTAAATATGCTTCCGAGTGTTTAATTTCCTTTGCAAAGGATAAGCGGATAAGGTCTTCCCGAAGGTTTAAATCTTGCGGATTTTCATTTTTTTCTTCATTCATTGTTGCGTATTCAGTGTTCATTTTATTATACAACTATTTTTTCTTATATCTTTCTTTGTACTCTGTGTAAACAAAATATGTTAAAGCTATTGCCAAAACCCACAGATTTTTCGCCAACCATGCCAGACCCTTTGCACCCCAGGATAATGCAGTTGCTAGTATGCTTAAAATTGGTGCTATTATGGGCCAGGCAGCTTTTGCGATTTTTGCCAAGGCTTTTCCTAATGCTCCTGTTGCTTTTGCTGTTGTAACGACTCCTTTTCTTCCAGCTAGTGCCACAGTTGTTATGATCCCTGCAATGGAAATGGCAATAGCAGCTGAAACACCCATGTTTTGTTTTGCCCATTCTTTAAATTTTTCAAATCTTGTTAAAATGTGTTCTTCCGCTATTTGTTCTGTTTCAGCCTCCACTGGTTTTATGTTTAACAGCAATCTAACTTGGTCGGCTTTTAATGCACACGCATCCCTTCCCATTTCAAAAAGATTTTTTTTTGTTTGGTTTTGTTCATTTCTGTGTAAGTCAGTATAAAGGTCTTTGTTAATTTCAGCCGCTTCTAAGTTGCTTCTAAGTGCCTTTACTTTGTCAGCATGATCTAAGTGGGGATCTTGGGTAATATAGGTAACATCTTTTAAAATACCACCAATGTTTCTAAGGTTGGTATCCTTCTCACCTCCTGGTCCTTCAATTTCAGAAAAAATAGCATCTCCCATCATTATTATTTTGTCCCCTAAATCCTTGGCAATGGCTTTCCGAAGTGTGTTGGCAGCTTCTGGACTAATCTTAAGTTTTTTTGCCATGCTCCCAACTGCTGAGTTTGCACTTTCTACCGCTGCCGTTTTTAGTAAGTTTTGAAATTCATCAATTGTTTCCTGGTAATCTCCTTGACCTTCATTTTGTACAAACTTCCCAGTGGCATCTTTGGACATAATGATTACATTGTCATAGGTTATTCCAATTGGTTCTTCTGTTTCCGCGTTATAAATTAGTTTGCTTTTACTTATTAATTTTCTGCTATCAGGCCCATCGCCTTTAATTACTTGCTGACCAAAAACAGCTTTGATAAATTGTCTTCTTTTTATGGTACCCTGTCTTTTTATGTCTCCTTTTATTTTATTTTCTGCTAGTGTCTGTAACTTTACTTCCCTAGCAGTTGGCTTTCTTTTTCCCTTACCTCTTAATTCGTCAAGTCTTCTGGTTATCTCATCCTGCTCTAAATTGTCAAATTCATAACTATCTTCGGCATCATGGTAATCATCATCATCTTCTTCCTCCATGACCTCCTCCTCTTTGGTGCCTCCAAAATTTGTTTCTTCTTCCTTGCCCTCTTCTTCTTCTTCTCTTTCCAAACGTTCTTCTTCTTCTTCTTCCGTTTCGCCCGGATTTAAATTTGTCATTCTAGGCATTGTTTATTTATTTATGTCTGTTCTCCAATAACTTTAACCAACTCTTCGCCATAAAATTTACCCAAAATATTTTCATCATCATCATCCTTAATTTTGTACATGACAGGATTTCCCCTAAAAACAGCTGACACAGTAAAAATTTCATTTGTAAAATTTGGGTCATAACCCTTTGCAAAGTTTTTTCTGTATTTTTGAAACCTGACATGATCATCAACTTTAAATTTTGGTTTGATTTGAGATTCAAGTGGTGGCACTCCTTACAAAGTAAAGAAAACTTTAGATTGGTTGCCATCATTAACATCCTTTGGTTTCATTTTAATGGTGCTGTGGATAGTGTTGTTGTAACTTCCAACAAATTTATCCAAAACATCCAACCATTTTTTGGTGCCTTTTAAAGTAAAATATTTCCACATTCTGGTTTTCAAAGTCCTGTTGAATCTTTCAACAATGGCTGCCTTTTTGGGATTTATTTTTTTCTTAGTAGAGAAATAATTTATGTCAAAATATTTCAAAAGGCTTTTTACACCTTTGTTATGGAACTCCATTCCTTCGTCAAACTGAACTGTTTCTGGATATTTGCCAAAATGGTCTTTGAACTCTGTCATTAATTTTTTAACACCTGGTACCATACTTTCTGTACCTTTTCTTTTAACAGGAACAGCGAAACCAAATCTTGACAGAATTTCAATACCAGTTAAAATCCATCGTTGGTCATTATTTTCAGAACCAAATTTTGCCATATCCACCATGTCCATTTGAATCTGGTCGGCAAGATTTTTAACAAATGTTTTCTGGTATTTTCTTGGCTTTCTGATGGGTTTATGCAATGTAAAAACTTTTTGGCTGTGTAACCACTCCTTAACTTGTTTCCTTGTTATTGAAGGATTTTCTTTTACAGCAGCTTGGTAAAGTTTTTCCATGGATTGGTAGCCTGTTACAGGATTGTAGTAAATGTCTCTAAGTTCAAGGTCAATGAGTAAAAGTTTATCTTCCATTTTTATTTAAAAAGGAACTGAATTCTTTGCATTTTTGTAACCTTTGAAATATAATAAATGACAGAATGGCCAAAAGAGTGGAATGTCTTTGGAACAGTTCAGAAATTTTCTAAGCAACCAAAGGCTTCCTTAAACATAAATACAATTACAATATTTGCAAATTAAAGAGAAAATTTTATTGTAAACTTAAATCCCATAGACTTAACATTTCAACAGCCATTGAAAATAAGGAACCCAAACATAAATGACTTTCTTACTATTCCTTATTTTACAGCACTTGCTGCCAGTTATGTTGCAAGCTATTTGTGTGGTATTTCTAACAAGCATTTCAAAAATGGTTTTAAAGGATTTAGGTCTTCTTTTTTGACGAGCATTGTCCATTATCATTATGTCTTTCAGGTCAGAAGGTTCTTAAAACATCCTGACAAACTTAGAAGGTTTTTGACAGCGGATGTCATAAAAATTTTACAACACAATCCCAACGATGTTTGGGTCAAAAAGATAAGTAACTCAACACAAAACGCAAAAGAATTTACACTGGATATGAAAGACCTTGGATATGAAGTCAGGTATGTAAATTTGACAAAAAAAAGTTATGGAAGGATCAATGAATATGAGGAATTGGTGTCAGCTGACAAAAGGCATCCAGATGATTTCAAACATTTTGTGCCTGAAGATTCAAATGGGTTAACACTATTGGGTCAAAAGCTTTTTCAACAATCCTTAGAATCTTTTGTTTACTGTGTTTTGGGTGCACAGGCGAAAACGAGGTGGGTCATTGTTGGCGAAGGTGCTAAAAGTTTACAGACACAAGAAGTGTTTAAAAAGTTAATGGAAGACACCATAGCACAGGATGATGTTACTGTTTCAATTTCAAATATGAGGCGGGCCATTAAGTCCACAAATGTTGTTTTGAATTTTGCCATAAGCCCTGGTTTAATTTTAATCCCGTCAGACATGAGAATCCTTATTAACCCAATTAGTGGGTTCAATAATGTTCTTACACTGGCTACAAACACAATGGCCCTTGGGCTTAACAGACATTTAAATATTGGGAAACCAAGGGTAAAACCTGTTGTGGAACCTGTTGTGGGACCTATTGTGGGACCTGTTGAAAATGTTGAAAAATATAAGCCAGGAATTTTTACACCTGAAAACCTTGAAAAAAGTGACAACAGATTGCCAGAAGTTTTTGGGGCTTCAATCGGAACAGTTTTTTTGGTATTTAAAGGAATAGCACGATTAATATAAAAGAGATGTCATACCAAAATTTAGATGTGTTTGGTAACCCCATTATTGAAACTGAAAAAAATGAGTCAAAAGAATTTAATGAAAGCATTTTAGAACTTGAGACTTACAAAAACAAAAGCAGATGTTGTAAGGTAAGAAAGGAAGAATTTCAAGGTTCCTTAATTTGCCCAAAATGTGGTTTGGTTTTAGAAAGGTTACACGGCTTAAACCACAAAGAACCTTGCCCACCTCTTTTGAAAAGATACGCAAAAACATTCTGGAAGTTATTCCCAAATGAAAAAAAGATTGTTGGCTACGAAATCATGAAATTCTTTCTTAAAACCAGAAGATGTCTTAAAGGTTTGGGTTTGTTAGTTGACAGAAATTACAGCATGAATTAGATCATATTCATCATCATTGGCATTTGTCAAAGAAATGATCTTTTGAAAAAAATGAAAAAACCAACCATAGCAGAATTAAGATCATTTGATGAAATAAGATATATTTTAAATTATTCCCCAAAGGACAGTGCTTACATTCCATACCAAACAGGGTTCAAAGTTTTTGGCAATGCTTTAAGTGTTGAAAATATTTTGAAAATTGAAGAAATGAGCGGTATCAGAAAGTGTAAGGAGTATACAAAAATCATTAAGGAAAAAAAACTTTAAAAACTTTTGTAAAACTTCTTTAAAATTTATAACAAAAAATGTTATAAGTTTTTACCAAATATAAGTTTTTTACCAAATATAAGTTTTTACCAAATATTTAGACAACAACAGCCAACAACCATCCAGCACCAGCTCCCAAAAGTGTTACAGTAATAGTCATATATTTCTCCATTTCATCGCTTGGTTGGTAATAGTCATCAAGTTCTGGTTCCTTTGGTTTTTCTTTTAAAATTTCATGAAGTTCTTGGAAGGCCTTTGAAGTGTCTTGCATGTTGTAGTTCGCATTTCTTATTTCATCTTGTAACTCCCTGACCTTGTCCTTTCTTTTAATTTCATTTTCAAAGAACTTTTCTTTGTCTTTTTGAAGTTTTTCTGTCGCCAAATTATGTCTTTTTGCCTCGTCAGCATAACCATGTTTGTTAAATGATTGGAACAAATAACCAGCACCAGCAAAGGCAACTGCATTAAATAATCCTCCTGCTATCATTGATGCCATTTATTTAAAAAAATAAGTCCGACTTTGCAGTTCAAATTTTTACAATTTCTTTGGATCCACATTTTTGGGAATGTATCCCTTGTCCTGTGCCATTTTTACTGTAAATAATCCTCCTGCAACTGCAACACCAAGTTTAACAGTTTCCTTAATGCTTGCTGGTGCTGCCAAGGATTGTCCTGTTAACTTTTTGACCAGCATACTAACTCCAACAGCTGAAACTGTTATTAAAGCTGCTTCATACAGTTCATTTAAAACCTCGTTCTTATTCATTTATTATAATAGAGAAAATTCCTACCCAAAATAGGATAGGAATTTCTTAAAAATTTTCAGAAAGTTTTTTCAGGGGGTCTTATAACTCTGTGGACATAAAAAAATTTCAAGAAGAATGTCGCCAACATTGTGGTCAACTTTAAATTTAAGTTCATTGTAAACACCATTGTCTAACATTGCCTCAGAGTTGATGTTTGCAAATTTTTCAACTGATCCCTTTAATAATTGTCTTGTTGTAATTGGAAGAACTGCAGCTGTTCTGTCCCTTTTACCTGAAAATGATGTCCTTGTTCCATCAATCATCTCGCATGTAATACAGACAAACCTCATCCCAAGATTTATGTTGACTGTTTCTGGGCTGACAAGACTTGTTCCTGCTCTAATTACTGTTGTTTCTGGATATCCAAGTAATGGCCCAAGTTTTAACAGGGTAAGGTCTTTTGTTGGGTACAATCTTATTTTACAGCTATACGGAAGTAATTCTGACTTTATTCCATTTTCTTTAAACAATCTCATTATCATGCCAACTGTCCAATAACCATTGTAAAAACTGAGTTTGTTTGTTCCATGCATAACATATGTTGGGCTTGTTAAGTTGTTGAAATCCCAAAAAACTGTTGCATCCTTAACCAACAATTTGGTATCTTCAATGATCAAAGGATCTTCAAATTTAACAGTTGTTTCGCCGTTTTTAAGTAAAATTCTTAGATTCCTCATTTATTATGGAATGGTTATATGGATGAATTAAGTTGATCTCCAATTTTGAAAATTGTTTTGATTTTAATGTTTCTTTTATTTTTTTCTCTTCTTCCTTTGGGATGTCTAGGTAATCATCTAAAATAACCTGCATGTCCTTTCTGTTTGGGTTGTAAAAAGTAACAAGTTTAGAAATATTTTCTCTGTATGGTTTTGCAATGCTTGTCAGTTGTTGAGTTACAACTATTGTACTAATATTCATATGTCTTGCACCAAAACCAAGTTTTACCAACTCACTGGTCCTGTTTTTAACACTCTGTCCAGAAGCACAGTCATCTAAAATAATTAGGGATGGTGTTCCTTTGCAATAATCAACAACATATTTTAAAAAATCTTCTGACTCATCTTGGTCGCACGGGATGACAAAAAATCTTGGGTCATTTAAATGTTCCCATTCCAAATATGTTTTGTTCCATACAAAAGTAGGACATATTAAAACAATGTTCTCAAATTTTTTTTTATAATTTTCAACTAAATTTTTCAACAGGTAATGGGTCTTTCCACAACTGGTCATTCCAACAATAATCATGTTAAATGGTTTTGGGTCTTCGTTTTCCATTTATTTTAAGGATTTTAATAATTGACACTCTGGAATGCTCCTCCCTGGACTTTCAGTAAACCATCTGAAAGAATGAAAACATGGCATCTGAGATCTGTTGCTGTTGCCTTTTTCTTGATCTCCAACATGATCCCAGACTGGGTGGTCAAAAGTTTTGTACCATCTCCATATACAGCATTGTCATTAATTGACCAAAGATCCACAACAAGTGCAAACTGGTCTTCTGTAAAGAATTCATCAGCTTGGATCGTGGGGTAATTTGTATGTCTGAAAAGTCTTTCTGCCTCTTCAAACAATCTCCGTTTGGGAATGCCTTGAGAGTAAATGCTATTTGTAACTCCTTCAATGGTAATCTTGACCCTTTCAATATTTGGGAATACAAATTCTTCTGACCCTGCTCTGGTTGCTTTTGTAAACAACATTACAACAGCCTTCATGCTCTTTCTTGGCAGGTTAATGGTTTCATTAATTAATGTTGAAGCAGCAGCCCATGGTGTGGTTTTCATCAGGGTTACATGTTCAAAGGAAAGGGCTCGACCCATTTGGTATGAGGATTCAATTTCTTGGACCAGTGCAAAGTTGGTAATGGTTTCATATTCCAACTCAATATTTTCCAAAGAATAGCCAGCCACAGATTGGTTATTCTGAGCCTTCATGATGGAAGATGCTTTTGGCAGTGTAATAATATACTGCAAGTCATTCGCCATACTGTGTGGAGCATATAATCCATGATCCTTTAAAATCTTGTCCAACTTAATCCTCTGTTTTGTTCCGTATACAGCTGCATATGTGTCAGAAGAAGCATCATCAGATTTTGAAATAAGTTTTCTCTGGTTTTCTGTTGCGACACCATCCTCAATCATGTTGGCTCTCTCATGCTTATCCATCCATAAGTCCTTGTAATTTCCCAAAAGACTTTCTCCTGTGTTGTCATAGACCTTTTCTCCTGCAAATCTGACTTCCAAACGTTCTTGGAGTTGTTTTGCAAGGTTGTTGTTAAACCAAGATTTGGTATTTTTGTTTTTAAAGTCAAACAGAAGGAACATCTTGTCGGGAACTAATGTTGTTCCAGGTTTAAGTTTTGGGATATGGATGTAAATTACTTCGCCTTCATTGGCAGAATTTGGATTGAAAGTAATTACATTCCGGGCTCGTTCCCCAGTTATTGAACTTCTGTGTAACCGGTTATATCCGGGTACTAATTCAACTTCTCTCTCTGTATTCATTTATTATAATAGTAAAAAAATATTGAAATTACCAAAAATATTCTTCCTCAAAATCTTCTGGCATAAAAACATCAAAATCTGACCACAGTTGATAGCAATGGTTTTCGTTATAATTTCTGGCATCAAACTTACTATACAACAACCAAAGTTTGTATCCTTCATAGCTTCCTTTTGAAATTAAATATATGAGTTTTCCAATATTAAGCCAGTTTTTACTACCAAAGATACATTCTGTTGCATGTGTGGTAACAATAATTTATTTTCTTCCTAACAAAATTTCATTCCTGTAAAGAAATGAAGTTTTAAAGATTTCATTTTAAAAATTTAAAGATCATATTGGGACAGGTCTTTGTAAGCTGTTTTTGACTTTGAGACTTTGGTTTCTTTACTTTCCTTTGGCTCCTCCACCCATTTTGTGTAAGCAATGTAAGTCAGTAAAATGGTACAACAAGTACCAATTACGGCACCAGATGTTGCAACCAAAGATGTTGTTTGTTGTTGGCTTTCAACTTCTTCAGCTTTTTCTTTTTCAATCTTTGCTTTCTTTCTTAATTTTGCTTCCTTACTTATTGCAGCAAGTTTTTTTCCTTGTGCAACTCTTTTTGGGTTTTTAACATGAACAGGTGGAGGAGTTTTTGTAATTGTTTGTTTTTGCAAGGCTTCAGCGATGGCCTGTTTTTGTTCTGGTTGTTCTGGTTCTGGTTTTTGTTCTGGTTCCATTTATTAATTTGTTATATTTTGTTTAATAACTAGTTGAAATTTGTTTTAAAGTTAGTTCAATAACTAGTTGAAATTTGTTTACAACTTTACAAATACAGTTTTATAACCCTTTTGTGTTTTTTCTTTTTCTCAGCAGGTATTAAACTCGCATAATGAATTATTGTCCCCAATGAGTAGTTTGTTTCAACAGGATTGTCCCAAAATTTGTCGCATTCATCTTCATCGTATTTTTCAGGACATTTTTGCGAGAATGTGTGCCAAAGGTTTTTTCCATATTCTTCTCCATGGGTTTCATTGTAAAGTGCAAAACCTACAGACCTCCATGATGTGTAATCTTCGGCAACATAATCTGGAATCTGTTCAATATAATCCTTTAATTCTTTTTCATCTTTTTGTTTGTGGTCATCAAAGTCAATGATGGTTACACTTTTTTCTTTCTGTTCAATCTCTGGTAAAAAAGACAGTTTGTTAGCTGGTGTATATTTTCGTTCCCTGACAGAAAGTAAATATATTAATTCATTGGCATAATATTGACTTGCCACATGGTCCCTTTTTTCCTCAATAATGTAACTTAAAAGGTATGGATCTGACTCGGGACTCTTTTTTGAACCATACAGAAACCAGTTACCTGCAATGATAGCATTGTCCAGTTGAAATTTTGTTTCCTTTTGTACAAGTTCATTTATGTATGACCTCTCCCTTTGCGACAACCAAACATGTGGAAAGTGTAAATGAAAACCATTTTTGTAAGTTTTGTCATCTTTAAAATATCCTGGTTTCTCCAAGACAAAACAGTTTAAGTTTGCCTTTTCAACAAGAAGTTTTCTTAATATTTTTTGAAATGTTCTTGCCAATTTTAAAACTTTCTTTTCTGTGTACAAAGGTTTTAGCTCCTTAAGTTTTTTACTAAGATCAATGTCAACAATGACAGGTCCAATTTCTGTTGTTCTTTCCAAAAGGTATCTGTTAAAATCTCCAGACCTTGACAGATATGTGTAGGCTTTTGTGTACCTATTTAAAAAATCTTCGTTCATTTTAATGGAATATGATCTTTTGAGAAAAATATCCATATGTGTAACATTTTCCTTGCTGTAACTTTCATACAACAAATGCGATAATGAGTTTTTGCTAAACTTAGACATTCTTTTATTATATGTCTTTTTATTTTCCTTTTAACCGATTTTAAGAAGATTAATTTCAACATCCCACACATTAAAATACAAGTAGGTATAGTCATCACCAACAGAACCAGAATAAGAATGCAAAGACATTTGGGTCCCCTTTTTTATTGTTGCAATACCTTGACAAAATATATGATGGGATGCTCTCTCGTTATATGTTCTTCCCATGGTCAAAGATTCCAAACCTGAAAGTATGTTTGATCTGTCTGTAATGTTTCCATGGTAAAGGTTTGTTTTCAAATCAAAATATGCATTGTAAGTACTACCATCCCACCATGAAGATTTTTTACTCTGTTGATCTATTTTATGACCATCTGGTTGTAGTGTAAACCAATATGATACCAAATATTTTCCGTATCATGGGTCGATGTAAATGATACCAAAGTGCTAATGTTATTGCTGTTATCCCAACTACCTGCTTTGTGGTTTGTTTTTCCACTATCTTTTTTGTACTTTATTAACTGCGAAAAAGTTCCAGCTGGTCCTGTAATTCCTGTAACCCCTCTTAGACCTCTAAGTCCTCTAAGTCCTGTTGATCCTTTTCCTCCTGGCAGTCCCCGAATTCCTTGGTCTCCTTGGTCGCCTTTGGATCCTTGGTCACCTTTGTCTCCTTTTGTTCCTTGGGGTCCTTGGGGTCCTTGGGAACCTGTGTTACCAGTTGTTCCTTTTGATCCTTGTGGACCTTGGGCTCCTTGTGGACCTTGGGCTCCTTGTGGGCCTTGTGGGCCTGTTGCGCCAGTGTTTCCTTTGTTTCCTTTTGCTCCATCATCACCAGGATCTCCTTTGTCTCCTTTTTGTGCAGCTGTTCCTGCTGTTCCTTGGTCTCCTTTGTCGCCCTTATCTCCTTTGGCACCCTTTGCACCAGTGGTTCCATGGTCACCTTTGTCGCCTTTTGTTCCTTGGGATCCTGTTGTACCTGCTAGACCTATGTCTCCTCTGTCACCTTTTAAACCTTGTGGTCCTCTAATGCCAGTATCGCCTTTGTCTCCTTTGGTTCCTTGTAAACCCTTGTCTCCTTTGTCTCCTTTTGGTCCTGTGCTACCAACATCTCCTTTGTCACCTTTGTC
This sequence comes from Paragorgia papillata, assembly GCA_035771165.1. NCBI lineage: Eukaryota > Metazoa > Cnidaria > Anthozoa > Scleralcyonacea > Coralliidae > Paragorgia > Paragorgia papillata. The sequence continues at coordinate 1,776,738 of JAWNZC010000232.1, forward strand.
TCCTTTTTTATGAGCTGAAACACCATCCATACCTGTTAAGCCTCGAGGTCCTTTGTCTCCTTTAGACCCTTTTGGTCCTTGAGGTCCTGTAGGTCCTGTGTCACCTTGGTCACCCTTGTCGCCTTTTTGGGCAGCTGTACCTGTTGGACCTGTTAAACCTCTGTCTCCCTTGTCGCCTTTTACACCTGAAGAGCCTTTGGAACCTTGTGGACCTGTGTTACCTTGGTCTCCTTTTGAACCTTGCAAACCTTGGTCGCCTTTGTCGCCTTTGTCTCCTTTTGCACCTGAAGAGCCCTGAATTCCTTGAACTCCTTGAGACCCTGTTAAACCTTTGTCGCCTTTGTCGCCTTTTGGACCTGTTGCTCCTGTTAACCCTTTGTCCCCTTTTGCACCTGTATCTCCTTGTTCTCCTTGTTCCCCTTGTTCTCCATCTGCTCCTCCATCTGCATAAGAATAATCTGGATCATCATATCCATAGTAATAACTCATTATTTATTTTAAATGAAAAAAATTTAGAAATATTATTTATATAATGTTCCCATATTCTTTCATCATATCCTTATTAATTTTTACAATATCAGTTGACCGTAATGGTCCATACACAACTTTAAACCCATATATTTTCCCTTTCAGTTGGTAAGTGGTTGCGGTGGGGATGGTACCATTAAATCTTTCGCATAAAAATACAGATCCAAATGGACTACCTATATCTTCTAAATCCGGTTGAAATTCTGATCCTTGACACAAAACACCATTTAAATATATCATACCTCCCGTTCCCAACCAATGGCATGATATAATGTGTTTGCTTAAAATGCTGTGGGAGGTGGTCATATTTATATTTTTATAACTAACATCTTTTATACCACCAACTCTTAATTTGGAGTAGGAGTATGATGCAAAGGAGAGATATTTGTCGTATCCGCCATTATCATTCCCAATAAGATAACACCAATAACCAGAAGTAGATGTATCGACCACAGTGCAAACAACAAAAACAGAAATATCGCCATACTGCATTTGGGGACAAACAAAACACATGTAGTTTCCTCCCTTATTTTCAATGTAATCTGGACTTAAACCAGTGGCATCTGAACCAAATGTTGGGGCATGGGTTTTATCATTTTGCCACAAACAGTGTTTTCCATTCCTTGCTTGTGTTATCCTTTTTTCGCCATTAACAGTCTCAAATGTTTTAACTGAATTTGTCAAGTTAATATCAAAAACAGTTTTGTAGTTTTTTCCCAAAGAAAGGTTTTTTAATTTCTCTTCAATGTCTTTGATTTTCTTTTCAAAACTCATGTTTATTTATATAAAGTTCCCATATTCTTTAATCATATCCTTATTAATTTTTACAATATCAGTTGGTTGTAATGGTCCATAAATAATTTTAAACCCATATATTTTTCCTTTTAAATTAGTAACACTTTTAGCAGAAGTTGTTAAATTATGTCTTTCATTGAAAAATACAGATCCAAATGGGAAGCCTATATCTGTCAAATCTGGTTGAAATTCTGATCCTTTCATCAGTTTGCCATTCAAATATACCATTCCTCCAGTTCCCAACCAATGGCATGATATAATGTGTTTATGTAAAATACTATGTCCGGTAACATTAGCAGTAATAGTTGTTTTGTCTTCTACACCACCAACTATCAAATGGTTGTAAGAGTAGGATTTAAAGCCAATGTATTTATCATAATCGCCATTATCATTCCCAATAAGATAACACCAAGCACCAGAAACAGATGTATCTTCTACCGCACAAACAATGAAAATAGAAACATCGCCAAACTGCATTTCGGGACAAACGAAACTCATGTAGTTATTTCCCTTGTTCTCAATGTAATCTTTACCAAGTGTTGGTGCAAGGGTTTTGTCAGTCTGCCATAAACAGGATTTTCCATTCTGTGCTTTGGTTATCCTTTTTTCGTCGTTAACAGTTTCAGTGGTTCTGTCAGCAGTTTTCAAGTTAATATCAAAAACAGTTTCATAATTTCCTTCCACTTCCAGACGTCTTAATTTCTTTTCAATGTCTTTAATTTTCTTTTCGGTATCATCATCATGTTGCTCAGTATGCTTTCGTCTACTACCATAACCATAATAATAACTCATTATTTATTTTAGATGAAAAAAATTTAAAAAACCGTATCATACACACCAGTCCTAATTAACATCTGAACTTCTGTTTCGCCTGGGTGTATATAAGCACAAACTGTTCTTGGGTCTGTACCTTTGTTATGGTATATTACAAATGGTTCCCCATGTATGTATTTTGTAAAACCTACCCACATACATTTTTCTTTGTATGGACACATGTTGCTGCGTTTGTTTGTTTTCATTTATTTTAAAAAATTTTTAACATTTTTGTTAAAGATTTTAGGTTGTCAAGAAAAGTAAAAAAAAATGTCAAGAAAGGATCGGTTACCCTTTATGTATGTATTTTATAAAATTTCCATTAACGCTTGTCCTGGTAAGTATAATTCTGTGGTTTCTTCTTCTTCTTCTTCTTCTTCTTCTAAAAGCATATATACTCCACTTTTATAATCCCATTTGATCGTTTCAATTGGGAATGTTTCTAATAAGCTGTCAATTGTGGGAAAATGCATGGTTCTTGTTCCTGGGCAAACAACTGTGTAAACAAGCGATTTTTCATACAATCCTCTCTCTGCATTCCAACAAACGTCATGGCACTCAAAGTCCATGTAAAGATGACGTAATCTTTGGTACGAAAGTATTTTACCGTCATTTTCAACAAGAAATTCTTTGGGTTTTGGTTCTGCAGAAGATGGTAATCTTTCATTTTCAAAAGAGTCATCATTATCAAAAAAGCCATCATCATTGGGAAGGGTCATGTAAAGTTTAGAGTCATTATCAAAAAAGGTCTTAAAAAGTTTTGTTAACCATTGAGTCATTTCTTAATTTTTTAAGTTTTTAAAAAAAATTTGAACGATTTAAGAAAAGTCTTTTATGTCATTCAGGTAATCCCAATATTCAAGGCAAAAAATTTCGTTAAAGTCTGTACTGTATTTGCTGTACATTAGCCAAAGTTGGTAACCTTGTTTACTGCCTTCTGTCAGGTTAAAAATGAGCTTGCCAATGTCAAACCATGTTTTTGACCTAAAGTCGCAATTTCCTGCATTAATATTGTCTTTAACTAACATTCCTTTAATTTTGGGGTTTTTAAAACTTAACCATAACAATTTAAAAAAAAACTCCCAAAACCATCCCCAAAAACTTAGCCGCCATTTTGAAAAACCCAACTTCCAAAAACTTTAGCCGCCATTTTGAAAAACCAGGGGGAGGTCAAAATTTAAAACTGAGTCCAGAACCGGGTGGGGTCAATGGTTCAAAGCTGAGTCCAGAACCGGGGGCCATTTTGGAATGAAAACTTCGCCGCCATCTTTAAAAACCAGGGTGGGGTCAACGGTTCAAAGCTGAGTCCAGAACCGGCGTTTCTATACTACTCACGTGTACAAAACTTCACAACAGGGCTGCTCGTATTATAGCAGATTTACCCAATGAAGTAAGCCAAGAAACTGCTTTAAATGGGGAAAAGGCAAAAGCTAAAATCATGTTTAAGATATTAAGGGGGCCAGAATGTCTGAACAAACTATTTATTTTCAGGCAAGACGTCTTAAGTCACAATCTTCGTGACAGTTCTTCTAAAGTGTGTTTGCCACAACCATGAACAAACAATATGAAAAGTCTTATGTTTGATGGCGCCTCAATATGGAATTCCCTACCATCAAACATAAGAGATAGTAAATCCTTTTCAAGCTTTAAACGAAAAATTGCTACTTATGTTGATACAAACTAAGATTTTCTCTTTATCTATGTAAATACCAAAACTACCAATGTAATATAGCTAAGTACTGTTCTGTTATTTCCGTTCTGTTTGTAAATAATGTAATTTTGCTTTTAACTTTGTTGTTTTTGCCTCTATATTTTTAATTCCTTACCATTATATATTACTGCTATAAACACTATCTCTTCTTTTGAGAAACAATTATGTGATTACCTATTTAATTATTATATTTGAATATAGTTTAACATGGTCATAACATCAGAGCTAGCTGTTTAACAATGTTAATTGTTATGGTAAACTGTACTCTGTTGTAAATGAGGAGGTCTCTTAGCACAAACTTGGTTTTTGAGGTCTCAAAAATTCCTTCCTTCGAACATGTCCACAAACAATTTTTTAAACAATTCTTTTCAATTTACTTTAGATATCTAATTATTTGAACTTTAATTCTGTGAACGAGGTGACCTTTACACAAGCTTTAGCCTCTTGAGGTCTCCTCACCAACTTGTATTTTTCTTTATTTTGTAAATAGTTTGGTTTTGGCAAATAAACCATTTATTCAATTCGCCTCTATTTTTTGCCACTGGTGTTCTGGGCATGCATGGGGGTTACAATTGTAACCAGGCCCCACCCTAGTTAGTAGAAGTTGGCAAAATTTGACTGTTTTTCCTCCGATTGGACCCCAAACAAATACCAAATGGCATCAAAATCCATCGAGGATAAAGGGGTCATGCAACAAATGGTTAACTTAGAAAAACTAAACCTAAAAATCCTAAAAATACTCACAGGTAAAAAGTCTTTTTGTGAAAAACATTTATATCACAAATACAGTAAATGACAGCAAACGGCCATTACCGAAGTATTCGGAAGTGTTCTCGAATCAGGGATTTTCAGGGCTTTGATTGGTTCCGAAGATGTGACCCAAAGATTCTAGCTACGATGACTATGTTCCACTATGGTAAATACTAGTTTCCATCTGTCAAACTGACATGGCACCATTTTGTCATTTATTTTTTCTGCTTTTCGGGTTAAGGTTCGGATTAGGGTTACTTTTTTTGTTCAGTAATTTTTTTGGTTGGGGAAAGGGTTAGTATAATCGTCATTTCATAAAAACATTTGTTGATATAATGATGTCATGATGATATATGCAGTAGACACATGCACGCTAGCGCGTGCCTATTTTTTTGTGCTGTTGTAAATTTTCCATTGCCACAAGGAACAGAGAAATGAATTTTGAGGGGTGTGATGTTATTCCTTTCCTTTGAGCAATGTCCAGGAACATGTTGTCTAGCACATCAACTATTTCATCAGTTCCCAACAAGAGTAGTATCATTTTAATCAAAATAATGAGTGCCCTGGCGCCACTTTTTTCCAGTAGCTTAGAACAACGGTACAATACTGAGTCCACAGTGTTGTCTTCTACATGAGGGACATCAGTAGAAGTAGATGGTGTGTTGTCAGAGTTCAAACTGGTTTCACATTCGTAATCAATGCCATATTCCTGCACCACTGCTTCTAATGTTCCTTTTTTTTTGATCGAACAGCATGTGCTGGACAAGAAATGAACATAATTTTTCTAAGTTAATATTATTTACAATACGAGTGGTCATGTTGTTCTCAGATTATTTGAGAAAAGGCTCAATTTCAGTGTGCCAGACAAACCTTGTTTGTAAGTAAATTATTCATTATTGGTCTATAAACTCTATTACTATAACAGAATTCTAACAGGATAAGGTATACAGTACTAGTATTCGGTATACATGCACTGATTAAAAATTAATTTCTTTTGAATCTTCTTTGTGAATAAACATTAGCAATATTTGTGAACGTGCAGCAATTAGCAATATTCCATGCTCTCTGACAGTGTACATATTTACAATGATATTTATCAAAATAAGAGAATAAAGGTGGAATCGAACCGACCTCGACAAAAACGTTCACCAGAATTATTCTTAACACACTTAAAGGACATGAAATATTGCAAATAATGTGATCTTTATTACTGCTAGTGCAGAAAGAAAACGGCACCAAATTATTTTAAAAATTAGCAAAAATGTTCACCTGTTCTTTCAGATTCTCCACATGTCTCTTTAAGAAAATGAGCAGCATTTTCCCAGTAAGGATGTTGCTTTCGCAGTGAAGGCCACTGACTTTGTGTTTCTTGAAGATCTTTCTGCAACGCAATGAATGGGACAAGAGCGATATCTTCTTGCTTTGACCAAGCACCTTGCCTTACTTTGCGTTTGGCCTCGAATGATGTCGAAGCTGAACGGCTTTCTCTGACATATAGAAAACAAAATACGAAACATTGAGTACATTTTGACTTAAACTAAAACTGTTAATAGACTGTGGATTACCTTGTCATTCGAAGAACCAACTGGAAACAAAGATCGACGGGAATATCCGTGTTCGTTTGGAGGAACTAGTCTTGTTTGCTTCTCTTTGTGCGGAGTATCTCCTGTTGAAACGTGTGGCCTCTCGTTGCCATAATACCCAAATTTCAACGGAAAATTTCGCGACGAAAACGTGGAGCCTTAAGGAGCCTTTTTATAACTTCAGACGAGATAAATATCGAAGTTTACAAGTAGAACAAAAAATAGATGATTTCTCAAAAGAAGACTGCCAAGCACTGTGGTAATTTATGCACGATTTCGCAGTGTCATGTTCGAATAATCTTGCATCGATTGCAAATTCCAACGATTTTGTCCAATAGTTAGTCAGGACTGGCAAATTTAACATAATAAATTCGAAAATGATATAATTATTTATCCACCACGCATAGTTTAACCGTCCAATTTGCTTGGAGCATGTCTTCATGACACAGTTTGTACAAGGCAACTGCGGTCCGCAAAGACGACGCCATCTTGTTTTAATAATGATTTATTGGTTCCGGTGCATTGGGGGATGGGCCTTATACCTTCTCTGAGTGAATGTTCATTGTGAATGCGTGATCAATTATCGATAGTTATTGATAGTTATTGATAGTTATCGATAGTTATAGATAGTTATCCCACTAGTTATCACATACTAATGAACATTTCTACCCCACAATATCCTCTCTTCAAAGCCCTGCCCACTTTACGTTGTTTAAGGTGGCTCCATGCAGTTTCGTGAAAAATGGAAAATACAAGTTTGAGAGTCCAAAACACGTGATTAAACAATTCGGAAAAAGAATAAAACTAAATGTTATGCATAGTTAAACAGTCTGACAATCAAAAACTGTTACCAAATAAATAGCAACAGTAGCAACAATGACGTTTCAAAATGGCTGCCAATTACCGTTCAAACTAATTTAATTCTGAAAAAACTTTGGTGACCCCCAACATTTTTTTCTTTAAAACTTTTCTTGAAGTATGAGTAAGCAATAGCCCGATTTAAAAAAAATTCTATTGAACGAATTTTTAAAAAAATTAACAAACATGATTTTTCCGGGGAAAAAATTATTCGTTCTACAGAATTTTTTTAAAATCGGCCTATTGATTACTCATACTTCAAGAAAAGTTTTAATGAAAAAAAAATTGAGGGTCACCAAAGTTTTTTTCCGAATTAAATTAGTTTGAACGGTAATTGGCACCCATTTTGAAACGACATTGTTGCCATAGCAACAACTGTTGCTATTTATTTGGTAACAGTTTTTGATTGTCAGACTGTTTAACTACGCATAAAGTTTAGTTTTATTGTTTTCCCGAATTGTTTATGTACGTGTTTTGGACTCTCAAACTTGTATTTTCCATTTTTCAAGAAACTGTGTGGAGCCACCTTAAGACAGTTGGATAAAGCATGTAACGCGTCTCTTGGAACAATGAATTTTGGGTGTGTCAAGGTATAAGTGTGCTGTTGGGGCGCTGTCAGATTGCTGCTCATGCTTTATCTATAGGCGCTTTCCTTTTGAGCAATCCAAATCCAGATTTCAAAATCGGATTTCCGATTTATTGTTCCATTTTACAAAAGCTGAAAAATAATTCGAATCTAGTGAATCGGAAGGCGAACGTGGATTATTCGGATTTTATCTCAATCCAGATTGCGATTTTTCGTTCCTTTTGCAATTAACTTTTCTGACCGCTGACCACGGCAATTGTGAAGTCGGCTCGTGAGGTAAAATGGCGGAAAAAGAACAAGGTGAGTACTTTTAGACGATGAATTTTATTAGTCTACAGTCCAAATACCATTGTTGTTGTCAATTAGCCAGTAGAGACTAAAAGCTAAGATGCCCCGTTATTATTTTTTAACTTTGTAGGAACACCTGCAGTACGTTTGTTACAACAGGATATTTGTCTGAAAAGATTTGCGAGAATCCAAATTGTGGCCATCCTTTTTCTGCATCAAGTAAAGGTCTACATTGCAAAGATAATGGAGAGAATGCCCGTTTTATTCAACGGACGTATATTCCAAGCCTGAGAAAAATGACAATGGACTTCGTCTGAAGCCATTTCTCTTGGCCGCCATTTTCCAGCATTT